>JAYEVH010000235.1:0-251249 GCA_036346255.1 Ampelocalamus luodianensis | reverse complement strand
ATGGAGGAGGAGGTGGTGGAGGATAGGCTTGAGGTAGGGATAGGTGGAGGGACAGACAAGAGAAAGAGAGGAGACTGGGGGAGAGATGTGGTAGCTTTGATGAGCAACACATGAGAAAGGAGTGGGAGGGGAGCAGCGTGGAAATGGGAGGGGGCAGCACGGGAATGAGATGCAGCTTGTGGGGTGAAGTGGGTTAGGGAGCGCGGATGGTTCCATCGGACGTCTATCCTAAAGCATTATCCATGATGATATCGGCCCGGTGAGGAGCTAGAAAGGAGTGGGAGGGGAGTAGCGCGGAAATGGGATGGGGAGCAGCATGGGAATGGGATGCAGCTTGTGGGGTGAAGTGGGTTAGGGAGCACATGAGATGTGTGTCCTAAAGTATTATCCATGAAAATATGGGCCCGATGGGTGGCTCTAGCAACGACAAGAGGAAGCTGATGCTGATCCTGGGCATTAAGGAACTAGAAAGTGGGGGACAGCGCTTTTGGAAAAAGGCAATGTTCGTACGTTTTTCTTTTCCCGTTTCTTTTCACTTGCTCGTGTCGGGGGATGTGTCTGAGGAGTCTGTCTTCTCTCTCGCCATCCACATCGGCCTCCTCCGGTCCTCCCCAATCCGATGGGGAACTCCGAAGCCAAACCCCGCGCCTCCCCAATCACGGCCTCCTCTGACGCTTCCGTCGCATCGCTCTGGAAGCAATTCACCAATTCGGCGCGTCCAGATGACCCTCCGAACGCGGAGCCTTCTTCCGGCAAGAAGCAGGAGCAGGTAGCGGAGGAGGACGAGTACCCGCGGCGCAGAGGGGTGCTCGACTGCTTCTACTACGTGAAGTTCGGGAGCTGCAAGTACGGGATGAACTGCCAATTCAACCACCCTCCGAAGTCCTCTGGATTGCCCGCCCCTGCCGGCGACAGCCATGAGCAGGAGCTGGCGGCGGCGGAGCCGGAGTACCCGCGGCGGCCCGGGGAGCCCGACTGCGCCTACCACGTGAAGTTCGGGAGCTGCAAGTACGGGATGAACTGCATGTTCAACCACCCTCCGAAGCCCTCTGGATGGCCCGCCCCTGCCGGCGAGAAGCATGAGGAGGAGCTGGCGGCGGCGGAGCCGGAGTACCCTCGGCGGCCAGACTGCACCTACTACGTGAAGTTCGGGAGCTGCAAGTACGGGATGAATTGCAAGTTCAACCACCCTCCGAAGACCTCTCGATGGCCCGCCCCTGCCGGCGAGAAGCAGCAGGAGCCGGAGGAGGCAGCGGCGGAGCCGGAGTACCCGCGGCGGCCCGGGGAGCCTGACTGCTCCTACTACGTGAAGTTCGGGAGCTGCAAGTACGGGATGAACTGCAAGTTCAACCACCCTCTTCGCAAGCTGGTGGTACGTTGGGCGCAAATAATTCTGCTACGATCTGTGCAAATAATTCTTCCTCCCCTCGCCCTATATTTGCGCTGGGGTTTTCATCTTGTTTCGGCCGTGGTTTGGGCAGCCCAAAGGAAGCGGGAGTGTCGGCGGAGGTACAAACAGTAGCAACAGCAGTGAAACATATTCGTCGGAGTATAAACAGGTGACTGGTCCTTCCTTGCTTCCCTCTCTGCATCGTCTATGCACGTGTGCTTGCATGTCCTGTGGAAAAGTTAATGTGGATATGGGCAAAATAGCTAAACCCAACGTTATAATATGGGAATGTTTATGTGTAAGTTGACTAAAAATTTGTTATTTTTTAAGGGGTTTGCTAGGAAATACTCGAGTGTTTTTTGGGTTTGTGAGTATTTGAGTTTTTTTTTTATCTATGCTATGTTTGGTGATATCTCATTAGGGGAGGAGGCAAAATGATCTCATGCATTGAATCTAGATCTAAGAGTTCAAAATTTGAGTATAGGTAGCAACAAAACACTCAACTACTTCCAAGACACCCCTATTTTTCAACGGTTTTGCTAGTTTTAAGTTACCTAAATTTTTTTTAAGTTTAAGTCACTTGTTGTGACCATTAGATTTGTGTAGAGATTGATGTATCATATGATTGTCATATGATTGGATATTGATCCAATGGATGTCATATGATTGGATATTGATCCAATGGTCACAACAAGTGACTTAAACTTAAGAAAATTTTAAGCAACTTATGAATAGACCCATTTTTCAATCACCTGTTCACACCTTTAGATTTCCATGCAACAGCACAAAAAAAAAAGCAATACAAGAACAATATAAAAAAAAATAAACTCGACAAAAGTAAATCTAGGTGAACCTACAAATACGAAAAGATACAAATACAAAAACAAATACAAATACAACTAAAAGTTACAGTAGAGTTGTGCTAAAATTGTACATCACTTGGAACTACAATTTTAGGCTTAGTACTGTGCAACTGTAGGTAACTGATAGATAAAAAAAAATCAGGCAACTGAAAACTAGCAAATTGGTTATAATATATCTGGTTATATGTAATAAATAAATATATTTTTACTGTTTGCAACTTTGTTCTCTCTATTTTTTTTAAAAAAAGAATAATTATTGAAGCCACGTGACAATTTATTTTTCCATTTTGAATACACAAAGATGGTTAAACAGCTGTGAACAAACTTAATTATTCTAAGCTCTTTATACAGTACTATATGACCCCTTTAATTACTTCTATCCGGAAAGGAGTGCCTTTGATTCAGTAGGGCTCATTGATTTAGAAGGGGTGTGTGTGATCTTGAATTGCTCTACCACTAGGCTACATAGGTGATCACATATCTGGAAGACATGGATTTTAGGAATCTTCTGGTTCAAACGTATCGTCAATCGGAGTTGCCGATGGAAATATCTTGATTAAAAAGGGATTTGCATGAGATTAGCATTAATAGTTTCCCTTCCAATTTATGAGAGGAACTCGGCGTGGTGGCCGTGTTTCCATTTTGTTTGTTTTCCGTTTAGTTCGCGTCCGAGTAGTTTATAAATTTCTTTTTTGTTACATTTAGGGGGTATTTGATTGGTGCTATATTTCACTACACTTAGTTAGACACGTTTGGCTTCCAGTGGCAGTTGTTTGGTTCGTTGTCACAACTGTGTGGCATATATCATATGTCGTTTGTAAGCATCCTACCCTGCTTGTCATGGATATATTGCTTTACCAAAATTTGATGAACTTGTAGTGACCAGCTTGGGAGCCACAAAAAACGGGGCATGCCAGACCTTAGCCAGAAATTTGTGGCAAATAGAGGCATCCATCCAAACAGCCCCTTAGGATTGATACATGGCCTTGTTGGACGCCGAATTCACAATCAATAAAATTGGCCCATTTCTCTAAGATTGAATCTTTCTTATGGTGATTCATCTAGTTTATCCCCCGTTCTTGTGATTTTGTCTTCTGATTTATGTCTGTCGACTATTGTTGTCTCTGCTACAGCAGCCTTCCCACAGTTTAGGCACTTTACAAGGTTTAGGTAGATTTCCATGAGGTTAAAAGGTCTGCATATTAAGAACTTTCTAATGGTAGTTTTCAAATCACCAGTGCTAATGTATTCAACCTTCCGACCTTAATTAGTTTGATGATTGTTTATCATCTTTCTGTAAATTAGTCATTGCTATCTTTACTCCTTTAAAAAGTTGCACTTGGTGGTGAAGGTGGATTCACCATCTACCCTTGAGGATCTTATGTGGATGAATCTCTATATACCTATGCATGTGCATTGAATGATCTTCTCCAAAGGATAGGATCATCTATGCGTATGTGTGTATGCACGTGACTCGTGGATATGGCTCATTTATAGGATGTGAATTCTTTTATGCAATTTCCAAATTTAAGTTTAATTATTTGTACACGATGGTTTTCATATGGTTGTTTTAGTACGTTGATTTAGTGAAAATATCATGGGCAACTAACTCATGGATGTAGGGAAACTTATATTATTTTGTTTTGAGATTTTAGAATTTATGATATGAATTATTTGAGATCTGTTGCAACGACTGGCACTTGGCTAGTATTCACAATAGCTCCACATCTATGCAATACAGGACTGCGATTATATTTTGATTGGGTTTTTTTCTGTTTACTAATGCATCAGTCTCCTAAGGGGTTGTGAGCATGAAGGTCATGTCCCTGTCCCGTTTCCAGTGGTCCCTGCGGAACTAGATTCCTTGGTGAGTCTTTTTTACATGTTTCTACAAGAAAATGAAGATATTATACGGAGTGTCTTGTGAAGATTCTTGTTCCATATTACTTCGTAGATGATGTTTCGGTTTTCTTTTTCTAGCATTTATCGTTCATCAGCTAGGAAGTGCTATTGATGGTTTTCCAAATTTCTCGTAGGGAAGAATGTCAAACTTACAAAGTGTTACGAACACATCATATGAGGTTGGCATTTTCTTTTACTATATTTCTCCATGGTCAATGTTTTTTCTTATTTCTCAGTGAGATATGCTTGTTTTCGACATGATTGAATTATGCGATGTTCAACTAATGCAATGCCCATCTTCTATATCTTGAAGCAACTGATCGCAATCACAATTTCATTGTGAATCAGTGTTAGTATTTGCCATTTCTCAATTCTGAACTTTCCTTTATCGTAGGTTAATGATGTGAACAAGGATGTAGACATACTGGAGCAGACAGAATCTAAGTTTAACTATTCTAGATACAGGATAGATATATTCATGGACAGTGATGTTGGCATTTGCTTGGTAGGATCGTATCTTGAAGCTTAGAAGAGAAAAAAAAGAGTTCCTTTGAAGAAGTTAGAAGAAAACGAGCAAAAGTTTTTGATTTTTTTTTACTGTGAAGCTCTTTGTCTGCTCCACTAGCTCGTTAATGGAGAAACGTGTGGGGACCCCTGGGATTTCATTCGGAACCTTCCACATTACCACATTTGTCCTGTGGTCAATCACTAGTGCATACAGTCAATAATATTGCTTCACATATACAGTATATATATATATATATATATATATATATATATATATATATATATATATATAACGAGCAAAAGTTTTTTGATTTTTTTTTACTGTGAAGCTCTTTGTCTGCTCCACTAGCTCGTTAATGGAGAAACGTGTGGGGACCCCTGGGATTTCATTCGGAACCTTCCACATTTGTCCTGTGGTCAATCACTAGTGCATACAGTCAATAATATTGCTTCATATATATATATATATATATATATATATGAATAATTAAACAGAGTACAACCTAATATTAAGCGGTCATAAATATATTTTTATGGTCAAGGTTTACAAACTGGGCTGTAGGCCAAATACATAAATAATAGAATCTTGCAGCGGAAGATAAATAAAGATAGATAAGACCTATGTGATATGCCATAACTTTTTTTATTATTTAATCTTTTTTTAATTTTATTTTAAAGTTAACCCCTCGCAAACTTTATTTCCAATTCTGACCCCTTTGGTCACGCCACCACCCATAGCGTGACAAAACAACACTGTCACGTCACAGGATAAGTCTCTAAAATCGCACTTTTTGTCACGCCACTAGTGGTGACATGACCAAACAACACTGTCACACCACTGGTGGTGGCGTGACAAGACTTTGATCAGAAATAGGCTGGCGTGATAGTGTTGTTTTGTCACGCCACGGTGGTGGCGTGACCAAAGGGGTCAGAATTGGAAATAAAGTTTCGCGATGGGTTAACTTTAAAATAAAATTTTAAAAAGGATTAAATAAAAAAATCGATATGCCATTTCCCACGGGCAACCGATTGAGGATATGTTGTAGTCCTTGTCTCCATCGTGGTCTCCAAATCTGGCAGCATAATAGTACCCATTTGCCGGGTTCTCTTTCTCAACCGAGTGTTCAGCAAATAACAGTGAGTACATTGGTACTTGACAAGACTCACTTCAAATGATATTAGTACTTGACAAGACTCACTTCAAATGATATTATTTGCATGATTGGATATGTCAAAGGAATGGCTAGCCTACTATATTTTGTTCTTTGGCCGATTTTACATTTGTAATATACGGTTTAAATTAGTAGTTAATATAGTTGAGTGGCATTCTGAGCTCAGTGTTGGGTCGGGGTATTACACCTGGTACCAGTGGCCATCACGCTGGCAGTATGTGCAGCGGAGTCCAACAGTAGAGACAGCAACCACTGGTAGAGCGGGCGCCGGAGGGAACATGGTTGCTGCTGAAGGAAAAGGGATGAAGCAGACAAAACAACCTGCATCTATGTTGTGCCACGAAGATGAGTCTCCTTAGCATGAACACTCGTGAAGGCCTCCACCAAGGTTGGACGCGGTGGCGAGTCAGGAGCTAAGCATGTATAGTCTCGAACTCGGTCGGAGACGCGTTAGGAAGTCGTAGAGACGGTGAGTCTCCTAGTGAGCGTGGAACCGCACACAGTAGGGACAGGTCCGGCCCTAGAGAGTCAAGCTGACGCCACACCTCAGACATCTGCTGGTAGAAGTCGTCCATGTGGCATCGAGCTACTGAAGGGAGTGTGTCTAGTCTATGATGACGAGGTACATAGCATCACTCGTCAGCTGGTAGTGAGCTCAAAGGCGCTCCCACATCAGCTGAGTCGTTGGCAGCTCCGCCATATTCATGGAAATAGCCACAGGCATGCTACCGACCAAGATGGCGGTAGCACGAGCTTCGGAATCATGCACGAGCTCCTATAGACACGCAAGTCAAACTGGTAGAGCTCGGAGGCCTACTCCAGAGAAGCAATGGCGGCCTTCTAAGCAATCTAATCCGCACCAGCAAGAAGGGCAGGCATAACAGGCGACATGGGGCAAGGAGGACAGGGTTGCTCGTCGGTGTGGTGACCCCAAAGGCGCTGGTTGTTGAGGTGAGTCCTTAGGTGAATAGCCCACTGTAGGAATTTTGTCCCGTCGAACTGAACATAGGGGACCGAGATGGTAAAGGAGCCACTGACAGTAGCCATCACTAGGTAGAGGAGCAGTGGCAAAGTTAGGGTGGCCCAGAGTAGATCCAACAATGCCCGGTGCGAGATCTGCTGGTGGTGGGGAGGCTTGGATCCATAGCGAGGAGCCCGAGGCAGAGCTGATCCGGTGGCGCCAGGGTAGCCTAAGGCGGAGCAAGGCAGCCTGAGACGGAGTAGATCCAGCGGTGTTGGGGAGGCTTGGATCCGGTGGCGTCGGTGCAGTGGATAGATGGAAACATATTTCAACCAAATAAAAATAATGTAAACTTATCTATAACATAAGGAAACCTAATAAATTGAAAATAAATATATTTTCTTTCTGCCCAAGACAGCATGAAGAATGCCAAAGAACCACACCTAAACAGAGCATTATTTGGTCATGCTCCCGTATCTGCTCATGAGCTTTCTAAAGAATATCTTATTCTCGTGAACTGCGACCTCACAGTTAAGCTCAAGTATGTGTATTCATTTTAGGTATCTTGTAGGCTAATACCTTTTTCCTTCATTGGACACTAGAATACATTAAGGCTTTAAGCCACCCTTTTATATAGTTGAGAATACTTTGTCTATTAGGACACAGGTACATATATTATTAATTGTACTCGTTTGTTGCAACTTCAAGTTGTTTTTACCATTACTTAAGTCACGGGATCTCTGATCAAGAAGGTATGGGTTACTGTTGAGTTGTAACTCCAATGGGCTTCATTCCCATGTCCATAAACGCAACGGAAATCGCCTTCCGTACTAGCCCCTTCGTGAAAGGGTCTGTCAGATTTTTCTCAATGCGAATATAATTCACAATAATCACTCCGGAGTTCCTTAGTTTTCTGACAGATTTAAGCATATGCTTTATGTGTCTAGAGGACTTCATGTTATCCTTAGTACTTGTAACCTTAATCAACATTGTTTGGTTATCACAGTACATTAGGATTGTTGCTATTGGTTTCTCAACTAGTGGCAAGTCCAACAGTAGCTCTCTAAGCCATTCAGTCTCAACAGTAGCTGTGTCTAATGCTACAAGTTCTACTTCTATGGTTTGTTTATACAATCTCCATAAAACTGCAGCACCTACTAGGGTAAAGACATAACCACTTGTAGTTTTGATCTCATCTGTATCAGAGATCCTATTTGAATCACTATATCCATCTAATACAGATGGATTCCCTAGTATAGTGAAATCTTATTAGGCTGTGCCTCTCAAATAGGGTAACACTCTCTCAAGTGCTTCTCGTTGATCATCTCTTGGGTTAGAAGTAAACCGACTTAATTTATTCACAGCAAATGATATGTTAGGTCTTGTGGCACCAAATAGATACATACGAAACCGAATAATTTATGAATATCTCAATTGATCTTTACCTAATCCCGAATTCTTTCAAAGCTTAACACTAGCATCATAAGGAGTTGGAAAAATCTTGTAGTTCTCAAGGCCGAATCGACTCAATATTTTCTCAGCAAAATGGGATTGGTTCAATGTGGTCCCATCCTCTTTTTATCAATTTAATATTCAGAATAACATCTGCCTCTCCTATGTTTTTTATATCAAAGCATCTAGATAAGAAAGATTTGACCTCATCAATAGCAACAGTGTTTGTCCCAAATATAAGTATGTCATCGGTATACAAACACAAAATCACTCCTTGACCCCACCATAACGATAATATACACACTTATCTGCCTCATTCATAGCAAAACCAGCAGATGTTAAAGTTTTATCAAATTTCTCGTGCTATTGTTTAGGTGCTTGCTTTAGGCCATACAAGGATTCGATTAATTTGCACATCTTATTTTCCTGTCCAGAAATCACAAAACCATCCGGTTGCTCCATATATATTTCTTCCTCCAACTCTCTATTAAGGAAAGTTGTCTTTACATCTATTTGATGGATATATAGAGTATGGGAAGCAGCTAATGCAATGAGCATTCGAATGGTGGTTAATCTGGCAACAGGAGAGTTAGTATCAAAATAATCATCACCTTTTTCTGGGTATAACCATTGGCCACAAGTCTTGCCTTGTACATATCAATAGTATCGTCAGGTCTCATTTTCATTTTAAAGACCAGTTGCATCCAACATGTTTGCACCCGCTAGGAGGATCAGTGGTCTCCCAAGTCCCTTTAGCCATGATGGAATCCATCTCGGTATGGACTGTCTCTTTCCAATACTCAACATCGAGTAATGCATAAGACTTTGAAAGAGTTTTTAGCACATCATCCACGAGATATACAATAAAGTCTTCGCCAAAGGTTTTTTCAACCCTTTGTTGCTTGCTCCTACGAGGAGCATCTTAGACTAAATTGTTATCTTCCTCAGGAATATCACAGACTGGTGGTATATCACTCGTTGGTTCAGAGATAGTGGTGGGTTCAACATTACTATTATTCATAGTTTGATTATTCTCAGTTTGAGAAGTACCACCTGTAGTTTTAATAGGATAAATATCCTCGAAAAATAAAGCATCTCTTGACTCAATTATTGTGTTAGCAATAATCTCAGGAGTTTCTGGTTTTACTACTGAAAATTTATAGGCCGTGCTGTTATGAGCATATCCCAATAAGACACAATCGATTGTTTTAGGTCCAAGCTTTCTTTCTTTCTGCAATAGTATATTGACTTTTGCTAAATACCCACAAGTTCGCAGAAAATTAATATACGATTTTCTCCCTCTTCCACCCCCTCATACAGAGTAATCTCACACCTTTGAGTGATTACTCTATTTAGGATGAAAGTAGTCACAATATAGCTTCCCCCCACCACATCTTAGGCATACCGACACTCTCTAACATGGCATTCACCAAGTTTGTTAGTGTTCGATTTTTCCTCTCGGCTACCCCCATTTGATTGGGTTGAGTATGGTGGTATAACTTCATGAACTATTCCATGTTCAGAACAAAATTGAGAGAATTCATTAGAGATATACTCTTCTTCATGATCAAACCTTAGTATTTTAATTTTCTTTTCTAGTTGGTTCTCAACCTCGGCCTTATAAATTTTAAAGTAATTTAAAACTTCATCTTTTGTTTAAGGTAGATATACATAACAATATCGAGATGTATCATCAATAAGAGTTAGAAAATATCTTTGCCTCCTTTTGTCAACAATCCATTCATCTTACACATATCGGAATGGACAATATCTAATGGTGTCAAGTTATTTTCCTCATGTAACCCCTTAAAAGGGTTTTCGAGGTTGTTTTGCTCGCACGCAAGTTTGGTACTTTGATCCTTTGACAATTTCACATTTGGAATTAAATCTACTATGGACATTCGAGCAATACTATCACAAACCAATATGACAGAAATGAGAATGCCATATATTGGCCTTGCATTTATTCAAACTAGTTGCGACATTCAGATTATAACAATACTGTAAAGTATTTATCCGGAAGAAGCCTCCGCTCTCATAGCCTTTACCAACAAAGTTACCAAACTTAGACATTACAACTTTATTTGACTCAAATACTAGCTTATAACCATCCCTGCATAGGAGAGAACCACTAACGATGTTCTTGTTTATTGTTGACGCATGATGCATGTTCTTCAAGTGGACAATCTTCCCTAAATAAAGCCTCAGATCTACCGTGCCAACACCAAGAACAGAAGCATGCGACCTGTTCCTCATTAGGACGAAGGAAACCCTGGCTACCTGAAAAGAAAAAAACAAGGAAATATCAAAACATACATGAACATTAGCTTCAGTATCAACCCACCAATCAGTGGATTGACATGCTGAAAAAACAACAGGTAAATTACCATACCCTCCTGTTGAGGCCTCGTCTATGATCACATTGACAGCCTTTTTCTTTGGTTGTTCAGCATCCTTGCTCTTGCGAAAATGATAGTCTTTTGCCATATGACCGTTTTTCACACAAAAAGTAGTTGATGGTCCTCATATCTTTATTATCAGTTTTCTTCTTAAAGCTAGTTGTCTTATTTGGTTTAAAGCTTTTGTTTTTCTTGCCATATCTTTTCTCTATGACATTTGTATTGATCTGATTGTCCTGACTGGAAGTGCTTGGTGCATCTTTTTGTAACACCCCAGCTCAGCATTGAGCCTGGAATGCTACCAAACTAACATTAAACAATTCTAAGCCAAAACATCCTACCAAATTTTTGGCAGAACCTCCCCTGTATTATTAACTACCGGAGGTTCCAATATTTGAATAAAACGTATATAATTAATCCAACATTCAAGCATAATCAATAGGCATTCAAAACATGAAAGCAACTAGCATATCCAAATGATATCCAAAAGACACTACCTATCATTATTACACTTAATCCAATGCATGAAACATAATCATAAACAATCTCTAAGCAGGTTGCTCCTTTATTAAACTATGAACTAAAAATTTATCAACTTTTAAGGTGGATGGTAGTGTGTGTGTTCAACTCAAGTCTACTCCCTCCCATGCATGCCATTCTTGCAAGTGGTACCTAAAAACACAACAAAAGCAAGGGTGAGTCCAAAGACTTAGCAAGTACCAATAATGAAACATTAATCTCACATTTACATCATCAACATTCCATTCCAAAGCTTTACACAAAAACATATCTCATGAGGTATGTATGCGAATATGCAATGCAACTTTTCTCTTTCACTCTTTGTCGCATTTCATCCGTAATGCGAGATATGCGACCGTCGCCGCATACCATGCCTGTGCTCGCAAGCACAGGGACCAATTGCCCAATACTCCGCAAGTAAAGGGGACCTCAAGCCCACACTCCACAAGTGTGGGGACCTCAAGCCCGTCATATACATGACGGGGATCTCAACAAATGCTTGGTCACCACGTGACCAAGTCTTTATTTTGTCAACATGATGCATATGCACACATCATGAATCATCATAATCATACCTCCTCAGCAATATCACTTATGAATTTAACTCATTCATACTTCTATCATTCATATCATAAGCATTTACCATCTTTAATCAACATATCACACTATCAACTAAGCATAGCTAATATGTATCAAAACATAGCACTCATGTCAAACAATTCATAATTACTCTATCAAACAGTACTTGCAACCACCAAGATAATTTGGTACTCATCACAATATCATCCATTCATGGCTATTATGATCCAAACACAAACAATCCAAAGATACAAGCATAATAATACAATAACCGGATACTTGCCTCAACCGTGCAGAACGGTGGACGCTTGAGTGGGCGCTGCCCCTGGATCTCGCTCCCACTGAACATAGAGATAACCCAATCTAAGACCAACATACTGGACCAAAAGCATAAATAACAACACAATTCAACTCTCTAAACTTCCAAGCATTTTCCAATCTTCCAATTTCTAGCGATCGCTTTTGGTGTTCACTGGAGACAGTCAACTTCTAAAATACATAACTTTCTGCTCCGGAGTCCAAATAGGATGTTCTTGGACTTTCTGGAAAGGTAATTAAATTACCTAAATAAACTTAGTTGGGGAGCCCTTTTGATTATGCCAACTATTGCCTCTACCAAGCCAACCTACAGAACAACAATTTTCACATCGGTTTCTCTGGACAGTACACTAAAACCACCATAACGTTTGCTATGAAGGTCCAAATCTTGCGTTCTTTATCTCTATGAAAAGGTATAGAAATTACCTACATTTTTCGTTATACTGAGATCATCTGATTTCGTCTTTAAATAATAGATTAACTCAGTTTTCTACAGATTGTCAGAATGTTGACAGATTAACCAGACAGCGGCACTAAACAATTCATAACTTTCTAACCGTTAATCGGATTTTGGCGTTCTTGGCGGCCACTGAAGGCTAAGAACATTATCTACATAACTCTAGGAGACCAAAACTCCTAATTCGGCCTCTAAACACCCGAAACTGACCGCGCAATAATCTGGACAGAACGCGATCTATTAAACCGACGCAAATCAATCTACCAAACGACATCAACCGCAACTATTACGCATCAAACAACGAAGAACACGTGACGTTACCCTTGTAGAATCGCAGCAAGATGATGAACTCTCCCCACGGTTGATCTCTCTCCTTTCTTCACTTGATCGGCAGCAGGGAGCACCGACGGCGAGGAAGGAGGCACCAATGGAGGGGGCACCACCATGGAGGAGAGGTGTGCTACGATGGCAGTGCTACAGTGCGGCGGCACTGTAGCTACAGTGCATCTAGGGTTTTCCCCCTTCCTTTTATTGGTGGCCGACCCCTCATGGGCCTCCTAGGCCAAGGCCCAAGGCCCAAGTTGCCGAAAAACTACAGAAACCCCCCTTTTTTATGTCTAATTTCTCTTTTGAACGCTTTCTTTCGTAGAATAAATTGGAGTATTACATTAAAACCCCTCTTTCTCCTGTTCAATCGCTTTGCTAAAAGAAATATTCCCCCGATTTTAATTATTCTCTCCCGATTTAATTATTCTCTCCCAATTTAATTTTTGGGGTATTACATTCTACCCTCCTTAAACAGAATTCGACCCCGAATTCTACTCAACCTCAACACCAAAAAAAACCACTGCTAAAAGATTTACTAACATTACTATGTACCTGCCGTGAAAAACTTTGGATAATGGGACAAAGGCACCTTGGCACAAACCAACGACTTGTGCCTCAGCACTCGCTCTGACCTCTCTAACAACGCACGGATGCTACTCAAAGGTCAGCTCCTCGCGAAACTTCAAACTTGGACCTCTCGGTACTCACTCAAAGACTGGGACAAACAAGACGATGTGTACTTCGCGCTTGGACTCACTACGGTCCTAACGTTTTGCCAACTAGCGAAAACAACCAATGTACCTTGGGGCAACCCCTAGTGGTTCGAACTACGCAACATGTGCATAGAACATCGAACTTTTGTTCCACCTATTAAGCGGACTTTTCACCCAAAGAAAGATCACCTCCTTTAACGAGGACACACAATGAACTCGCTTTAAACACACTCTTACACCGACATAGCCCAACTGAAAAATAAAGGACTATCATCGCAACCAAGTGTTACCAACTCGAGACTAAAAAGAGTCAAGTTCAGAATCGAAGATTTATCACGAAAATCTTTCCACCTTCAAATTAGAAAATTTGCAAATAAACACCACATCCATGAAAGGAGAAATCACTCGAATAACCAAATCCAACATTTCTTTTATTCTTTACGAACTGATAAGAACCACACATACCAACATAAAGCCAAGCTCAACTTTGCAAAAGACAAAGGTCAACACATAGAACTTAAACGAAAATCGGAAAACAATTCACTTCTTGAGGAAGCATCAATTTACAGCTTTCTCTTCTAGGACCAAAATTTCCCTCAAGCTATGGAATCCCAATCATCGCACAACACACTAACTTGTTACTCTTAACTTGACGATCTCAACGCCAAGCCCAAATCGAACGCCTTGTCTACACCTTTGAAGAGGGACTCTGATGATTTCACAAAACATTCTCTAACCGATTCCCTTCTTGATAGAATTCATTTGACAGATGGCACTCGAAAGTATTCCCAAATTAGATCTCTCACACGATCATATCACCTCAACCCTTTTTAGGACAAACATTTCATTCCACATCACACACTCTCATGTACTACATCAGAAGGGTGTTATCAACGATCATCCCACTGTTCGCAATCCACCCTTATTCTACTTCCTCTGCACATAATCTTTGGGCGACTCAAAGTTCTAGCATAACAATGCAAAGTCCACATTTAACCTCCAAGACTCTTGCAACTAACTTCTCATATAAAGGATAGGAAAATCCTCAGATTAAATCCCTAAAAATCCATAATTCCCACATACTCACTTATTAATATCCTCATGAAAATATTTTCTTGACCCGGTTACCTTTACAAAGATTATAACTCTTAGAAGGTTACTCAATCAAAACCAAATCACTCTTGACATTACTCAACATTTTCTATTATCCCATTAATTGACATGACAATTCGATTACTTTGTAATCCCACTCTCATTAAACCACGTCATCGAGAATAACCATTCAACCTCACAATACTACCAAATTACGATACTCTATAAAATTGATCAAGATTTTCATACTCTCGGTAATTCTAATGTCCCACAGAAGTGAACAAAAGATCTTGGATCACAATCACTATAGGTTCTACTAGCTTTAACAATGTAATCAGTTTAACCCCATAAGACAATCTTCCATTGAGATAGACTTCTCTCAAAGAACTATATTACAAAATTATTTCATCCTCCAATGCTCATCGAATAACTTACAACCCAAGTTTCACAACTACAATTATTGAACACCTTAAAGACTCGGGTGAAACGAATAGGTTGATTCTTCCTCAAAAGAAAGAGCGAATGGAATCAATTTTCATCAACTAGGAAAACATGTGCCACCCACGGTGAACACAAGACCAAAGAAAACCGTCACTTAGGCCAAGTACTAAAAGCATAAGGGAATGTCAACGATCGAGGGCTCAAGCCCTACCGAAAGCGAATACCAAACCACAAATGAGAAGAAGGTAATGCCCTTTGAAAATTGATAAACTCTTATGGAACAACTGCATAAGGTTTAAGCACTATCAAATAAAGCGCAAGATGCGAAGCGAGACTTAAAGCTCAATTACTTATACTTGACTCATTCCTTTAACAAGGAAGGTTATTTTCGTGATTACTACATCACTTTGCCACTTAAACAAGATAAGCTCTTAAGACCAAATCGTAGGAACAACTTAAGAACCAATAAAATCTTTCAACATGTCACTTTGCTCAAAGCAACTCAATCACCACATAACTCAAGCGATCCAATTGATCACCATCGCAAAACTCAAACACTTCTACAAAATCCAAGTTACGAAAGACGATCAAATTTCCTTATTTCTAAAAGAATCATCACCACACACAAGTCACAATCTCTTGCGATAATCTTACTAACATCAAGAATAATATACTCTGAACATGAATATTTATCATCAACTATTCCATTAGAAAGCCCCCAAAGTTTCACCAATTTGTTCCATACTGCCTTTTCATCCCATCTTCAAAATGAGAGTATACCAAAATCATACAACATCACTACATCAACTTCTTAAGTTTAGAAGGGGTCTACTACCCAATTGAAAAGCTCCTACCAAAACCCTTTCATCAAGGACACAAGTTCATCCAATTATTTCACAATCATGTGGGCATAAGCCACCTATTATATCATATCAGTTCAACTTTTAGCGATGCTCATTATCAAACTTCAACACACAATGATTATCGACAACCCTTGTTGTTATCAATCGCTTCGTTATGAAATCTAGTTGCTACCTACTTTCCTTCCCAAATCACATGGATATTAACAAGCACATATTCAACTGTTCCTCCTCACATTGGATTTGACAAAAAAATACACTAAAACTTCAAAAAATCGAAATCTTCTATCGATCAAGAGTCTCAACAACACTACAACCAAATTCATCACGTCATCCTACATAGAAGAACTACATAGAACTCCTCCCATAATTTCTAGATCCACCGATATTCAATCTGTTCAACCGGTTGTACACAATTCTAATAACTAATCATACTAGGGAATATGTAAATCTGGTATTCCCTCTAATTTTCCTTTCCACACAATTAAATTAATCCATGGGAACCAAAGAACCAACAAGTTTAACAACCTAAACAGTTTTAATAACCGGACTAGTTCATCAAGGTTCCATACTTCTTGATATCTCTCAACCACTACTCATATATACCGTTCATCAAGAACTAGAAAAGACAACATCATCCTAATCAATTTCACTTCCAAGGTTACTAATTAATATTAATTATTCACCATACCAATGACTCAACTTGATATCCATACCATATCGAGTTATTTGATTACAATCTCGATTTAACCATAACAAGGCATCGAAAAGGATTTTAGCAATTTCCAACGAAAAGAGATGCATTAAACTTCATCACTCGAATAATCCAAAAGAAATACATAGAGCCAAAGTTTTCTCATGTTAACAAACTTGCAATGAAACTCTCATTACGAAACTTTCAAACGAATACATGAGTCATTCTTTTCAATGAGAAAGAAGAAACAACCATGGAATTATCAGTAATGCCAATTGAGGACGATCACAAGTAGTAAAGACAGCTCAACAGTCGAAAAACAATACTTGTTTTAGAGAACCATTAGAGACCATTGAAACACAACCATTACCATGAACCACGAACCCAAGAGAAAATCATCATCCACCACCGAACAAGAATTTGCCAAGATTGAGGTCAAGAAGGAAAACAACTTTCTAAAGCGACTCACGCTCAACTCCTGCAACTATGGTATTCGGGGTAACTACTCTATTCGTCTACCACGAACGGTGGTATAACCCGACAAAGTCCAAGGCCACAATCACGGCCTCCACTTCTTATCCACTATCACCGACACGCATTAACAATATAATCAAATATGATTATACATGATCATCTCATGGTAATCATATAATAGATTCATAGTTATAGAATATCATAACATATCATTTCATAGATTAACAACAAGAAAGATAGCAGAGGCAATTCAACAATTGCTCAACAAATGAAACATAGCAACAGATAATGCGAAGCAATGTAATTCCCAACCCCACCTCATCATGTACGATGTGTGTCAATTTAATATTTTTTCTATTAACCACGGACCTAAAGCCCGCTCGATACAAACTGTAACACCCACTTCGGCATTGAGCACGGAATGCTACCAAACTAACATTAAACAATTCTAAGCCAAAACATCCTACCAATTTTTGGCGAACCTCCTCAGTATTATTAACTACCGGGAGGTTCCAATATTTGAATAAAACGTATATAATTAATCCAACATTCAGCATAATCAATAGACATTCAAAACATGAAAGCAACTAGCATATCCAGCGATATCCAAAAGACACTACCTATCATTATTACACTTAATCCAATGCATGAAGCATAATCATAAACAATCTCTAAGCGAGTTGCTCCTTTATTAAAGTATGAACTAAAAATTTATCAACTTTTAAGGTGGATGGTAGTGTGTGTGTTCAACACAAGTCTACTCCTCCCATGCATGCCATTCTTCCAAGTGGTACCTAAAAACACAACAAAAGCAAGGGTGAGTCCAAAGACTCAAAGCAAGTACCAATAATGAAACATTAATCTCACATTTACATCATCAACATTCCATTCCAAAGCTTTACACAAAAACATATCTCATGAGGTATGTATGCGAATATGCAATGCAACTTTTCTCTTTCACTCTTTGTCGCATTTCATCCAGTAATGCGAGATATGCGACAAATCGCCGCATACCATGCCATGCGTGCTCGCAAGCACGGGGACCAATTGCCCAATACTCCGCAAGTAAAGGGGACCTCAAGCCCACACTCCACAAGTGTGGGGACCTCAAGCCCGTCATATACATGACGGGATCTCAACAAATGCTTGGTCACCACGTGACCAAGTCTTTATTTTGTCAACATGATGCATATGCACACATCATGAATCATCATAATCATACCTCCTCGGCAATATCACTTATGAATTTAACTCATTCATACTTCTATCATTCATATCATAAGCATTTACCATCTTTAATCAACATATCACACTATCAACTAAGCATAGCTAATATGTATCAAAACATAGCACTCATCACAAACAATTCATAATTACTCTATCAAACAGAGTACTTGCAACCACCAAGATAATTTGGTACTCATCACAATATCATCCATTCATGGCTATTATGATCCAAACACAAACGATCCAAACATACAAGCATAATAATACAATAACTCGGATACTTGCCTCAACCGTGCGAGAACGGTGGGCGCGAAGTGGCGCTGCCCACAGGATCTCGCTCCCACTGAACATAGAGATAACCCAATCTAAGACCAACATACTGGACCAAAAGCATAAATAACAACACAATTCAACTCTCTAAACCTCCAAGCATTTTCCAATCTTCCAATTTCTAGCGATCGCTTTTGGTGTTCACTGCGGACAGTCAACTTCTAAAATACATAACTTTCTGCTCCGGAGTCCAAATAGGATGTTCTTGGACTTTCTGGAAAGGTAATTAAATTATCTAAATAAACTTAGTTGGGTAACCCTTTTGATTATGCCAACTATTGCCTCTACCAAGCCAACCTACAGAACAACAATTTTCACATCGGTTTCTCTGGACAGTACACTAAAACCACCATAACGTTTGCTATGAAGGTCCAAATCTTGCGTTCTTTATCTCTATGAAAAGGTATAGAAATTACCTACATTTTTCGTTATACTGAGATCATCTGATTTCGTCTTTAAATAATAGATTAACTCAGTTTTCTACAGATTGTCATAATGTTGACAGATTAACCAGACAGCGGCACTAAACAATTCATAACTTTCTAACCGTTAATCGGATTTTGGCGTTCTTGGCGGCCACTGAAAGCTAAGAACATTATCTACATAACGCTAGGAGACCAAAACTCCTAATTCGGCCTCTAAACACCCGAAACTGACCGCGCAATAATCTGGACAGAACACGATCTATTAAACCGACGCAAATCAATCTACCAAACGACATCAACCGCAACTATTACGCATCAAACAACGAAGAACACGCGACGTTACCCTTGTAGAATCGCAGCAAGATGATGAACTCTCCCCACGAAGTTGATCTCCTCTCCTTTCTTCACTTGATCGGCAGCAGGGAGCACCGACGGCGAGGAAGGGAGGCACCAATGGAGGGGGGCACCACCATGGAGGAGAGGTGTGCTACAGTAGCCGTGCTACAGTGCATCTAGGGTTTTCCCCCTTCCTTTTATTGGTGGCCGACCCCTCATGGGCCTCCTGGGCCAAGGCCCAAGGCCCAAGTTGCTTGAAAAGCTAGAAACCCCCCTTTTTTATGTCTAATTTCTCTTTTGAACGCTTTCTTTCGTAGAATAAATTGGAGTATTACATTAAAACCCCTCTTTCTCCTGTTCAATCGCTTTGCTAAAAGAAATATTCCCCCGATTTTAATTATTCTCTCCCGATTTAATTATTCTCTCCCAATTTAATTTTTGGGGTATTACACTTTTTCTCTTATCTTTTCTTCCACATCAAGGGTAGCAATGAGATTCTCAATAGATATCTTTTTCCTCTTGTGCTTTAAGCTAGTGGCAAAATCCCGCCATAAAACAAGAAGTTTAGCAACAATGCCCGCAGCCACAAACTTAGGAGGCAAAACACAACCCAAATAAGCAATCTGGCCGACCAATAGCTGAAGCTCATGAGCCTGTGCAACTATCGACTTAGCACCATCCATATTGTAGTCGAAGAATTGCTCGCACATGTAGAGCTAGCGACCAGCCTCGACTTTGGCATATTTGTGCTCTAGTGCATCCCACAACTCTGTGGCGGGCTTGAAGTCCATATACACATCATAGAGCTGATCTGCCAGTATGATCAGTATGCATCCAAAGGTTGTGTTGTTATCTGTGTCAAACCGCATGGTTTGTTCAATCGCAGATAGATACTATGGATGGATCACCCACCACGTCCCCAAAGACATGAGCTAAAACTTGACCCTTATCTGCCATCTACGAAAGTTTTGACTAGAAAACCTCTCAGGTTTCATAGCATCAGAAGCATCAGCCATTGCTGAATCACAAAAATGACCACAATAAGGTCTCTAGATTGTAGGAAATATGGACAATATTTTAATTCCTGATTTTATTATGAGGCAAAGATCACATAAAACTAGAGATGCATAAAACAATACTAACAACAGATAACTCATTGCACTTCTAAATATACACAATAATATGATTATAACATAATAGTTTGGTCGTGCAACCAACTTACAGACAAGCTTGATGAAGAACAGGAAGCAGTGCAGACTTGAAGCGGTGTAGAACGTAGATGTAGCAGCACCGCGAGCGGTCGCGCAGATGCGCTGCCTAGAAACCTTATTGCCGCCCCGTGCAGGTGAACTATACGACAATGGTTCAGAGATACCCGCTCACCCTCCTTCTCGGTGCACGCCGAGGAGAAAGGATGGCTTGATTCGACAGCACAACTCTCTAGAACAGTAGAACATATAGGAAAAAGAAGAAAATGGAAGTTTATCAATCTCTTTCAGGTCTGGACGTCTTCAGATCTTTTAAAGGTCAAGATAATTACTTTCTAGTAACTACATAATAAAGTATATATTAAAGCACTAGTAACTGTTAATTCAAAACCAATTAATGGTAATTAAGCAATGTTTTATCAGATCCTGATTACACACTAGTCTACAGCTTCGACTACTGATCTATAGCTTCGACCAGTGTATTTTGACCACATTGGTCTATGGATCCAACCACTATATTTCGACTACCGTGTTTTAACCACTTTACTTCGACCACTTTATTCTAACCACACTGGTCTATGGTTTCGATCATATTATTTCGATCACTATGTTTCAACCACTTTATTTAGACCACAGTGTTTTAATCACACTAGTCTATGGCTTTGACCACTGCGTTTCGAATAAACTGATATATGGCTTCGACCATATTATTTCGACCACGCTGGTCTATGGCTTCGACCTCACTTTAAAAGGAAATAGAGAAATTCACGGTTAGCAAAAGAAAGGTGGATTGGTTCACAACACGTTCACCGTCGCAAGTTACAAGTCACGTGAATGCCACGCGAATATACGCACGCGCGTGCGTACATGCGTGTGTGTGACTTTAGCTATAGTCCTCCTTATGTTACCTCATGTCATGTGTCACATGTTTCAAGGGGTGGTAAAGACTCTATCTTATAAATTGCTCTCCCACCACTTAGCTAGGTAATATAGGACTAAACTATATATGCTTTGGAATTTCAGGAATGAATAGACCTTTACACTTATGGGCCCAATTCTAACATGATATTCCTGGTTTTAACGTCTTTGGAATAAGAGAGATAATAGTGACGGTGAATGATTAGTCATAAATGATGTAGAGAGATGGAAGATAAATAAGAGCAAAAGAGAGAAAAGATCGTTACATTTTCTTGCACACTTTTATTTCGAAACAAGATTGAGAAAACCGTATGCCTACATTTTGAAACGGAGGAGTACAAATATTGAGTGTCAACATCATGTCCATGCTCCTAGTGTGCGAGTCGTATAATTAACCGGCACCATGATCTCAAATTGGTAGTATCCACAGGGTATCACACACGAAAAAATTGATTTTTTGGATGTCGAGTTAATTTGTTTACTAATTGGTTTGAGCTGAAAATCAAACTGTAGATGCCTTTTTAATGAATGTTTGGTTGTAGATATGTGCTGATTTATTTATAAAATCAACAAAGCATGTGATCAAAATTTGTCCAAAATATTTGAATTTGGAAGGTTTTTATGAAGGCATGCGTTTTATTTAAATTTTATAGTTAGTTATATACCCAGAAACTGAATTTTTTTAAAAAAATATAGTTCAGTTTGAGTTGAATATGCGCATTTGAAATCATGGTGCTAAAAAAATATACCCAATTCACGCATTTAAAATGCACATTTCACTACTATGGGTACGATGGCTAGTGTTGCTGAATTTATGGCAAAACTCCTTAGTCTTTGCTCGATAACAATCTCTGATCAAACTCTCCAAAATATTCGGTGAGAATCAAGATTCCAATACAAATTCGGTAGATTCAGCTTCTTTTTTATAAAAAGATCTACAGAATGATGGATTGTAACGTGCAAGCCTAGATATTCTCTGTACTCTTTTTCTCTCTTTTCTAGAAGCATCATAAATTTCAAGACCAAATATATCGTTACTTACGTTTACTAATCAATATGTTACTTTTTTTAGAGAATTCTGATTTTTAACACGAAGTATTTGTCAGTACTTACCTGGGAAAGCATGCAAGTACAACAACCATGAAGGAGGAAAAACTGAAGCTGAGCAAGTGAAGCTGAACTTTCTTGGGCTTCCACTTCGTCCGGTAAGTTTTTCTGGTTCATGCGGTTTATTTCCTTGTCCCCTGAAGTTTCGTCACGCCAATCGTTTTATAAGGCTTTCTCTCTTTTCCATGCAGTGCAGAAATATTAGTGTGTAACACCTCGGCTCAATACTGAACCTAGAATGTCATCTAAATCATTCTCACTAACAATTTAAACCATAATTATCAATAATTTCAGCAAGGCATGCATGGAATAAAATCCCACAACGGATCACTGAACAACAAACTTAACAATATAAATACATAAAGGATTAATTTTCATTGCTTAGTCACACACCACAAGAACGATTAGGTCACACACACCTGAGAGACATTTGAGTCACATGCGCTTGAGAGAGCTCGGGTCACATGCGCTCGAGAAACATTGAAACCATGCTTCCAGTACATAGGATGGCAACAAGTAATAAAATCTAATTATTATTAAATCAACCAAAGCTCCAACCATTAAACTAATAATAATAAAGCCTAACCGGAAGTATCATGTCTCTAGTTTAGTGAAAGCACACTAAATAAATAATGCCTATGTAATGATTGCATGTGATGCACATATGCTACTCCACCCTATGCATGTCGCTTCAACGATCACCTAAAAACAACAACAAAGCAAGAGTATCCAAGACCCAGCAAATACAGCATAGAACAATAAACAAACAACTTACCATTCAATTAAATCATTCTCATCGTTATGATCATACTTAATTAATCATAGTATCTCTCATGTAGTTAATTAACACAATTAACTTCTCATGTATGCAATGCTCAATTATGCTTCATGCTCATATGGATCCTATTCAGCTGATACCGGTATAGTAGAGTGATCATCCGTTGGTGAACCATTCTATCCTTCACTCTCGTGAAGTCCCTACTGAAGTAGGTTTTTACCTAAAGCTCTCCGGACTAGTTATGTATTTACTCACCAATCTCACCGAAATAGTAACATGGCTTTCTCATAGACCTGGCTCGTGTAACTCCTGTCATGATGTATGCAAATGATGCAACATCTTTTCATTATCCATTATCATAATCTGTTACCATGTCATTACCATATCATGTCATCAACATATCATGCCATTATCATGTCATATTATCACCTTGTTAAATCATCATTATATCATGGTATTTAAATAAGCATAAGTAAAACATAAATAAATATCATGGCAAGTTAATTGTAAATACAAACGCAAACAAACCAATGTCTATACTCTACCATGCACTTGTCTTTTAGCCACGAAAGTCAGAACGATACAAAGGTGGCACTGAACTTGAAGCAATACTTCTTGGACAAAGATCAATAATACACCTCAGAATATTTCACAACAGTACACAAACATCAAGCAACTCAATATCGCTCCTACGTGCAAACCCAACACAATTAACTCATCTTCACCGAACAACATACCCATTATCCCAGTGGTCAAATGTCCGCAACTTTTACTCATGAAATCCAAATATAGTAAACTCTATATTGTATAAAATATACATGAAATTTACTACAATTTACTAGTTATGTAAATTCTCTGAATACGTCATCTAGTTCCTCGTTTTCAACTCCGAAGGTCGATTTGGAACTTTACAGAACAACAGGCTTCACAATTTTATAACTATTTCTCTACCACATGAAAACCAATGAACTATACCACTTATGAAAACTACAGAGAATAATCTAACTAAACCTAGTTATGACAATAATTTAATTATACCATCTACTGCACAAAAAAGAACTATCTACACAACTGCTGTTAACGGCGATGCGGAGGTCTGGATGCAGTACTCCCAAGGCCATAACTTTTCAAGCTCTTATCTAAATCTAATGATCTTGTACTCTCTAGAAAGCTTATGAAGTTATCTACAACTTTCCTAAGATGGAAAAGTTATGAAACTAGACGGAGATACCCCAAAACTCCGGGGTTCAGCGATACATCTCACCGAACTAGGGCATCATGAATTATCCGATTCGTGGGGTCAATCTACTCTTAATCTTGAATAAACAACAATCTAAGATCAAAGCAAGGTTTTCTAGATTGTTTCCCCCACGAATTTGGACAACTAACAAGGTTGGATCACGAAACCTGTTTTCTCCTCCTCTTCCTTCTCCTTCTCTTTCGTTCTTCCTTCTTCTTCTCCTTGCTAGTCCCTTGCTCCTCTGCAACAACGGCAGCGCCACTAGCAACAGCCAAGGCGGCGGCAAGAGATGGCAATGCTGGCGATAGGGCGTGGCAGCAAGGCGGCTGGCGCGACAACTTTGCGGCAAACAGCAGCGGCTGCGGTGGCCTTGCGCTGCACCCGGTGGCAGGGCGCGGCAGCAAATGCATGTCGCGCGGCAGAGGAAAGCGGCAGGAGCGGCACGAGGGCAGCATGGCAGTGGTACAGCAACCGGCGGCAGCGGCAGGGGCGCGACGGCCTGGGCAGGGTGGAAGCAAGGCTAGGGTTTTGCTCCGCTGCCTCCTCCCCCCCTTCGTCTTATAGGGCGGGCTGCAGTCCAGCCCCCCTTTAACAAACCCCAAGTGGATTCGGTTTGGGCTGTGGGCTGTGGGCTGGCAGCCCACTCCTCCTCTAACTCCTCTTCTTTACTCCTTAATTACTTCTCTAAACCCTTTTGTATTTCCTAATTAAAAATGATATTACATAGTGCTTTTAACTCTGCTATTTCATAGGAAACAATTTAGTGAAAACCTGGTGCTCTTAATCATGCAGGGGACAAGATTGTGTTCATACTATATGTGTTCGGGAATGTGCGAATTTGGCAGTAACTGCAAGTTTCACCACCCTGAGCCAGAATCAGAACATGAGAATTGCGATGCTTCACGCCATGCTATTCAAGGATCCTCTCAACTGAACTTTTCATCAGGACTTGACCAAGAAGCATTGAAGGAGCAATCTGTTCCCCTTTTAGCTCCATCACCATCTTGTAGAAGGTCAGGAGTTATTCCATCTCAGGGAGTCTATCCATATCCAGAATGTACTGGGTATCAGGTAACTAATACTTCCTATTTGAAAAAATATTTCTTCCGCTTAGGCGATTGCCATGTAAATGGAACATTCTTGATGTTTGTTAGCAAACCACATTCGAAGTTTGTCCTACCTTAATAGTTTTTTTGTCATTGTCCTACCGTACTATTAAATATCCACCATCATCAAATATGCTTTGAGGAGACATTTCGATGCACAATACATGTTTATCATATTTCATATTATCTAAAGGGTAGAGAACAAGCTAAATAAAACAAAATTTTATCTTTAAAATAAGTAAAATCCATTTACAAAAGGAATATGATAATGGCTAGTGCTAACTTCTTTTTTCTCCAATGTGTTTTCCCCTTGCACAATTGCTAGGTAAAATAGGAAAAATACTTTGTGAATCTTTACCCTCCATGTTGCTTTGAGATTAGTTTTAAAGATTTATTAAATTCAAATTTTAGACAATCTTTAATATCTTTTAAGAAGACATTAGAGTTGCACTGTCTCTAGCAAAAGCTATTCCTAGCAAAAAAAATTTCTTAATGATTGGTTCTTCTAAGAAATAGAGGCTAGTAATTAAGGGTCTGTTTGGTATGGTTCTACTTCAGGTTTTTACAACTCCAACTCCAGCTTCACTCTTGAATCCACTTCTATAAGAAGTTGGAGCAGATTGAGGAGGTGTTTGGTTAGAAAGCCACTCCTACTCTTTGAATGAGAATGATCTATGTAAAAAGACAAGAGTAACCTTGATTTTGTGGTTTGTTTGTTTTTTTCAGATATCTCACTGTACACATGGTACTGTCGAGAAGCAATCTGAAGAGACAACATTGCGATCTAAGAAAGAACCTAACTCGATGAATCCCAAGACAAATAACGTGCATGCAGCACTAACTCATCTCGTTGGCATTGCCGAGAAGGTGAACCCAAGCAATTCTATGACATCAAGAAGGATCAATCAAGGAGGATGCGGTATTTCTGAGATCATGGAGTTAGTTGTTGATGCTGGAGCTGGGGAGGGCAGTGAAGAACATTTCATTGCCACCCAATTATTTATTATACCAGAATATAGACAAATGTTTCTTACCCTAAAGACCCCTCAAGGGAGACTTGGGTGGCTTAAAAGGATGTGCCAAGGGAAGGAAAAACAATAGGATCTTAGTTTTAAGTGTGGTTATTGTTATCATGAGACCATTTAAAAGTGAGGTGTTGGTGATGCTACTTATATTTACTTGCTATTTTATGAGATAACTTCTAAACAACCTGTAACATGTCAATTTTCGCTTCTTTTTGAAATTTTCAAAATTTAAAGGAACCAATTGAATTTTATTGAATTATCTAAAATCTTAATTTGAATTTTCAGAAATGAAAACAATTTAATATAAATAAACCAAACTTCAATTAAATTCAAAACTGGTTTATTTGAGTTCCTTTAGTCCCAAAGTATTTTTCTGGATTTTTCTTGGATTTTTTCAAGTTTATTTGCTATTTATTTGAACTCTTTTTGTTTTGTTGTATTTTCTAAAATTCAGAAATCAATTTGTTGTATACTTGCTCGTGCCTCCTCCAGCAGACAGGACTAATAACTTATACACCACATGTATAGGGACCTTTGCCCATCATCTTAATGATGGGGACCTCTTTGTTCATTAGCCCACATTCCACTAATGCGGGATCTCAGCCGTCATCTACATGACGGGGACCTCAATTGTATGTGCTGGCCACCACGTGACCAAAGGCACTGATGCTCTCAACATGCATATGCACCATGATAACATTTTCATATGCACGAATACAACATATTCTCATTGCACGGAAGCAATAACAACATGCGGAAGAACCTTTAACCATAACTAGCAGTCATCAAAATAAATAGTAACTCATCTCATAAACAGCATGCATGGCTATACGATCAAGATACACCACAATCATATCATGCAAGCATACATATATTATAGCCCGAATACTTGCCTCAACCGTATGAACGGTGGACGGACGAGGTGCTGCCCCGGGACCACGCTCCCACCTGAATTTTAAGATAACCCAATCTAAGACCAACATACTGAACCAAGAGCATAAGAACAACACAAATGAACTTGCTAAACCCCCCAAGTGTTTCCCAACTTCCAATTTCTAGCGATCGATTTGGCGCACACTGTAGACAGTCAACTTCTAAAATACATAACTTTCTGCTCAGGAATCCAAATAAGATGATCTTAGACTTTCTGAAAAGGTAATTAAATTACCTAAATAAACCTAGTTGGGGAGCCCTTTTTATTCTTCCATTTACTTCCCCTACCAAGCCAATCTACAGAACATCAGAATTCACGTCGGGTTCTCTGGACAGTGCACTAAAACTACCATAACTTTTGCTACGAAAGTCCGAATCTTGCGTTCTTTATCTCTCTGAAAAGGTATAGAAATTACCCACATTTTTCGTTATATTGAGATCCTCTTATTTCGTCTTTAACTAATAGATTAATTCAGATTTCTACAGACTGTCCCAATACTGACAGATCAGCAGGACAGCGATACTAAAAAATTCATAACTTTCTAACCGTTAATCGGATTTGAGCGTTCTTGGCGGCCAATGAAAGCTAAGAACAAGACCTACATATCTCTAGGAGACCAAAACTCCTAATTCGGCCTCTAAACACATGAAATTGACCTCGGAAACTACTGGACGAATCTGCAACTACAGCGGACAGATTGCAACCTAGCCAAAAACCACCCGATTCCTCTTCTACGACTAATTACCCAACATCAAACGACGAGTTACCCTTGATGCCGCTGAAGATAGCGAACTCCGGATGGCGATCCCGCTTCCTTCTCTTCTCCCTTCTCTTCTCCCTTCCTTTGGCCAGCAGCAATGGCGGAAGCACCACAAAAAGGGGGAGGACATCAATGGAGCGCAACGGGAGGAGTTGTTGGACCAAGGCGTCAATGGAGAGGGAGAGTGGCGGCTCTAGGGGGGAAGGAGGGGCAAGGGGAGGGGCTCTAGGGTTTCAGCCGTCCTCCCCCCTATCCCACTTGGCCGGCCTCCACATGGGCCTCCTGGGCTAAAGGCCCGAGGCCCAGTTCTCCCTACTTTATTTCTGTGCAGCGAACACTTCGGAGGTCGTAACTTTCTCTCCCGAACTCGAAATGGAGTGATTTTTGTCTTCCAATTTAGATAACTCATAGCACTTAAACTTTCTATTTGTGGAGTGTTTCTTAAAATGCGGTCTTCATTACGAAATTTGCCTTGAAGTTGACTCAATTCATGGACCTTGATTCTCTGTACGGCCTGCCTTGCGGTCCCCATATCTCAAACCTTAGAACTCCAAATTAGGTAAATGAGGACTCTAAATTATACTATAGAAAATGATCTACAACTTTGTAGTTATGAGGTTTTCCATTCGAAGTCGTTTCAGTCGCGAAAATTACGTTGCAAGATGATTACAGATTCTGTCATGTTTCTTTGCGAGGCAAATAAGGAATCTCTCAATCTCCTTATATTCTCTGTACCTAAACGGATATTACATTCTACCCCTTAAACAGAATTCGACCCGAATTCTACTTGAAAGATCACCAACCGAACTTAATAATCATTAACACGCATCGACGTTAACAACTCAAGTTAAAGCTCGCGCATGCGAAGTTTCCAAGTCCCAAGTCTCATCACACTCGCACCATAATGTATACCAACGTCTTACACTCAATACTCGTCTCGACCTTTACAGTGTTCTCTCGACACACAAGACACAAATGTAAGGTCTTACTCGTTGCACAACGGTCAGTATCAAAACTCAAGCTTTGGATCTCTGTACTCACTCAAAGACCGAACTTACAAGACGTTGAGTACTCTACACATGGGCTCGAGATAGTCCTGACGATACGCCAACCTTTAAAATCAAATCAATGTACCTTGGGTCAACCTTCCTTCTGTACTAAACCGGACATCCTACATACATCATACGGGACTCTTGTTCCAACTCTCAATCGAACTCCTCACCAAACAAAGATCACCTCCTTTAACGAGGACACACGACGTAACTTGCTTTGAACAAATTCTACTATAAGCAGAGTCAACTTAAAGGAAAGGATTCTCATCAGAACCACGCAAAACCAACTCCCGTCAAAAGGGTCAAACCAAATCGAAGATTTATCACGAAAACATTTCCACTTTCCATGTGGCAATTTGCAAATGAACGTCCACGAAAGCCAAAGGGAAAACACTTGAATGCCCAAATCAAAATTTTCATTTATTCCATCCGAACCGGAAAGAATCACACATGCCAACATAAATCTCGAGCTCAACTCACAAAGACATCCATCAAAAACATAGCTCAAACAAGAATCAAGAAAACGTGTCTCTACTTGAGGAAGCATCAATTTCTCGCTTCTCTTTTAGAAATAAAATTTTCTCTCAACCTTTGGAATTCCAATTCATCGCATAACACACTAACTCATCTCTCTTAACTTGGCATTCTCAACGCTATGCTCAAGTCGAAATACATCATCCACACCTCAGATAGAGGCTCTATCGACTCCACCAAACTTTCTCTCAACAACTCCTCTACCGACATAATTAATTTGACAGATGACTTCAATGCATCTCAAAATAGATCTCACATGCAAACACATCACGTCAATCTTTTAAGAATAAACAACTCAAATTCCAAAGACACACATTCATATACTCCATCAAAAGGGTTCTATCAATGATCATCCCATTGTTCGGAATCCACCCTTATTCTACTTCCTCTACACATAATCATTGGGCGACTCAAGGTCCTAGCAAAAAGAATGCGAAGCCCAAAACTAAACTCCAAGACTCCTACCATGAACTTCTCATATAGAAAATAGGGGAAACCTCAAATTAAATCCCTAAAATTCTCACAATCCAAACATACTCGCGCATTGATATCAACACGAAACATTTCTTCGATCCAATTATCTTTATCAAGATTCTAACTCTTAGAGAGTTACTTACTAAGTCCAAGTCTTTCCTGGCAATAATCCAACGATCTCGACTATCTCATTAATCGCTTTAACGATCAGATTACTTTGTTAATACTACTCTCATTACAACACCATCATAATTCATCCGCACCACCGCAAGGTACCCAATCGTGACACTCTAATAAATCGAGTAAGATTCCCATCCTTTCAAAAATTCTAATGTTCCACCCGAATTGAACAATGGATCTTGGATCACAAATCTTCATAGGTTCTAATGGTTGCAACAATACAATCGCTTTAGCCTCAAAGGCAAACATTCTCGTATAAATAAAATTCTCTCCAAGAATTACACACGAAATTAGTTCATCCTTCAACGCTCCTCGATTAACTTACAATCCAAGGTCTCACAACCACGTTGAATAAACACTTGAAAACCAATGTGAAACGAATCGTGGATCCTTCCTCAAAAGAAAAAGCAAATGAAGATATTTATCGCTTGAAGTAAACACAGACCAAGGGAAATAGTCACTTAGGCAAAGAACTCTGAAAACATAGAGGAAGTCAACAGTGAGGGCTCAAGTCCTGCTAAAGCGAATACCAAACCACAAATGAGAAGAAGGTATTCCCTTTGAAAATTGGTAAATTCTTATGAAACAAATGCATAAGGTTTAAGTACACTCAAATAAATGACAAGTTGCGAAACGCGACTTAAATGTCAAATACTTTTACTTCACTCCTTCCTTTAACCATGAAAGTTATTTTCTGTGATTACTACATCACTTTGCTAGCTTAAACATGATAGACTCTTAAAACCCAAATCATAGGTACCACTTAATAACCAATAAAATCTTTCAACATGTCACTTTGCTCAAAGCAACTCAATCACCGCATAACTCAAGAGGTCCAAATGATCACCAACGCAATTTCGAAACACTTTTAGTAAATCCAAATTACGAAAGACGATCAAATTACTTTATTTCTAAAAGAATCATCTCCACACACACAAGTCACAATCTCTTGCAGATAATCTTACTAACATCAAGAATAATATACTCTGAATACGAATATTTATCATCAACTATTCCATTAGAAAGCCCCCAAAGTGACCAAATTGTTCCATACTACCTTTTCATCCCATCTTCAAAATGAGAGTATACCCAAAACCATACAACCTCACTACATCGACCTCTTAAGTTTAGAAAGGGTCTACTACACAATTGAAAAGCTCCTACCCAAACCCTTTCATAAAAGACACATTATCATCCAATTATTTCGCAATCATGTGGGCATAAGCCACCTATTATATCATATCAGTTCAGCTTTTAGCGATGCTCATCATCAAACTTCAATACACAACAGTTATACTACAACCATTGTTGTTATCAACTGGCTTCATTATGAAATCTAGTTGCTACCTACTTTCCTTCCCAAATCACATGGATATTAACAAACACATATTCAACTGTTCCTTCTCACATTTGGATTTCGCAAAAATACACTAAAACTTCAAAATCGAAATCTTCTATCGATCAAGAGTCTCAACAACACTACAACCAAATTCATCGCGTCATTCTATATAGAAGAACTACATAGAACTCCTCCCATAAATTCTAGATCCACCGATATTCAATCCATTCAACCGGTTGTACACAATTCTAATAACTAATCATACTAGGGAATATGTAAATCTAGCATTTCCTCTAGTTTCCTTTCCATACATTTAAATTAATCCATGGGAACCGATTTAACCCAACAAGTTTAGCAACCTAAATGATTTTAATGACCAGACAAATTCATCTATGTTCCATACTTATTAATATCTCTTTTGACTCCAAATAGGTATGGTCATACTCTCAGTCACTACTCATATATACAGTTCATCAAGAACTAGTAGACGACAACGTCAACTTAATCAATTTCACTTCCAGGGTTACTAATTAATATTAATTATGCACCATACCAATGGCTCAACTTGATACCCATATCATATCAAGTTAGTTTATTACAATCTCTAATTTAACCATAACAAGGTATCACAAAAGGATTTTAACAAATCCACCAGAAAAGAGATGCATTAAACTTCAACACTCAGAATAATCCAAAAGAAATACATAGAGCCAAAGCTTTCTCATGCTAACAAACTTGCCACAGAAACTCTCATTACCCAAACTATCAAACGAAAACATGAGTCATTCTTTTCCAATGAGAAAGAAGAAACAACCATGGAATTATCAATATTGCCAATTGAGGAAGATCACAAGCAAAAATAGCTCAACAATGGAAAACAATAATTGTTTCAGAGAACCATTAGAGACCATTGAAACACAACAATTAACATGAACCACGAACCCAAGAGAAATTCATCATCTACGGAGAACAAGAATTTGCCAAGATTTGAGGTCAAGAAAGAAAACAACTTTCTAAAGCGACCACGCTCAACTCCTGCAACTATGGTATTCGGGGTAACTACTCTATTTGTTTACCACGAACGGTGGTATAACCTGACAAAGTCCAAGGCCACAACCACGGCCTCCACTTCTTAACAACTATTATCGACACACATAAACAATATAATCAAATATGATTATACATGATCATCTCATGGCAATCATAGAATAGATTCATAGATATAGAATATCATAACATATCAACAGATTAACAACAAGAAAGATAGTACAGAGGCAATTCAACAATTGCTCAACAACTGAAACATAACAACAGATAATGCGGAAGCAATGTAATTCCCAACCCCACCCATCAGGCACAAGTGTGTCAATTTAGTATTTTTCTATTAACCACGGACCTAAAGCCCGCTCTGGATACCAACTGTAACACCCCAACTCACAAAGAGCCTGAATGCTACTGGAACTAAACTAACCTAGCACAAATTACAAATTTTCGGCAGAGTTTCCTTTGTTTAATCAGCTATATTGAGAGTTCAACAATAAAACATGGCCTTTAACAATATTTCTCATAATCAAGTCTACTCATTCATGCATGATAATCAAATGAACATACCAATATCTTTTAAGAAGACATTAGAGTTGCACTGTCTCTAGCAAAAGCTATTCCTAGCAAAAAAAAGTTCTTAATGATTGGTTCTTCTAAGAAATAGAGGCTAGTAATTAAGGGTCTGTTTGGTATGGTTCTACTTCAGGTTTTTACAACTCCAACTCCAGCTTCACTCTTGAATCCACTTCTATAAGAAGTTGGAGCAGATTGAGGAGGTGTTTGGTTAGAAAGCCACTCCTACTCTTTGAATGAGAATGATCTATGTAAAAGACAAGAGTAACCTTGATTTTGTGGTTTGTTTGTTTTTTCAGATATCTCACTGCTCACATGGTACCGCGAGAAGCAATCAAGAGACAACATTGCGATCTAAGAAAGAACCTAACTCGATGAATCCCAAGACAAATAACGTGCATGCAAAGACTAACTCATCTCGTTGGCATTGCCGAGAAGGTGAACCAAGCAATTCTACGACATCAAGAAGGATCAATCAAGGAGGATGCGGTATTTCGAGATCATGGAGTTAGTTGTTGATGCTGAGTCGGGAGGCAAGTGAAGAACATTTCATTGCCACCCAATTATTTATTATACCAAAATATAGACAAATGTTTCTTACCCTAAAGACCCTCAAGGAGACTTGGGTGGCTTAAAAGGATGTGCCAAGGAAGGAAAAACAATAGGATCTTAGTTTTAAGTGTGGTTATTGTTATCATGAGACCATTTAAAAGTGAGGTGTTGGTGATGCTACTTATATTTACTTGCTATTTTATGAGATAACTTCTAAACAACTTTGTAACATGTCAATTTTCGCTTCTTTTGAAATTTTCAAAATTTAAAGGAACCAATTGAATTTTATTGAATTATCTAAAATCTTAATTTGAATTTTCAGAAATGAAAACAATTTAATATAAATAAACCAAACTTCAATTAAATTCAAAACTGGTTTATTTGAGTTCCTTTAGTCCCAAAGTATTTTTCTGGATTTTTCTTGGATTTTTTCAAGTTTATTTGCTATTTATTTGAACTCTTTTTGTTTTGTTGTATTTTCTAAAATTCAGAAATCAATTTAAATTCTCAAATTTTCTCTCGGGCCGAATCTCTTTTCCCCTCGCCCCGCTCCGGCCCAACACCCTCGGCCCACTTCCTCCCGCACGCGCACCAGCCCAACTCAAGCCTGCTTGCCCCTCCCCTGTGCTCACCGCCACCTGGCCCCACCCGTCAGTCCCTCCCCCTCTCTTTCCCTCGTTGCTAGCCCAGGCCCGCTTGGTAGCTCCATTTTCCTCATCCCTTTCTTCTTCCTCTCGCACCGTCGCTGTAACACCCCAACTCACAAAGAGCCTGGAATGCTACTGGAACTAAACTAACCTAGCACAAATTACAAATTTTCGGCAGAGTTTCCTTTGTTTAATCAGCTATATTGAGAGTTCAACAATAAAACATGGCCTTTAACAATATTTCTCATAATCAAGTCTACTCATTCATGCATGATAATCAAATGAACATACCAAGACTGACAACGTCATTATTACAAATAATAAGATACTCAAACCAAAATCATATATGGTGATAACCAAACAGTTTATTTATTTCTAAATTGGTGCTAAGTGGCAAACGTCTTAAGAGTGTGAGGTAGTGAGTGCAACAACTTCTATTCCCTCCCATGCATGTCGTTTCTCGCCTCGTACCTAAAACACATTAACGCAAGGGTGAGCCTAAAGACTCAGCAAGTATCAACAAGGCCATAAACAAGAACACAAACATAGCATCGATGATCCTCAATTAACATCACACTAAACATAGCCATTTAACTCATGATATGCAACCAATGCAATGCTCCTTTGAACTTTATCTCTTTCGCATTTTACGGTAATGCGGGGTATACAACCGTCAGAGATATTCCTTGCTCGTGCCCTCCGCACGGGGACCAATAGCCTATACACCACATGTATAGGGACCTTGCCCATCATCTTAATGATGGGGACCTCTTTGTTCATTAGCCCACATTCCACGAATGTGGGGACCTCAACCCGTCATCTACATGACGGGACTCAATCAGATGTGCTTGGTCACCACGTGACCAAGGCACTGTATGTCTCAACATGCATATGCACCATGATAACATTTTCATATGCAGGAATACAATATATTCTCATTGGCACTAAGCAATAACAACATGCGGAAGAACCTTTAACCATAACTAGCAGTCATCAAAATAAATAGTAACTCATCTCATAAACAGGCATGCATGGCTATACGATCAAGATACACCACAATCATATCATGCAAGCATACATATATTATAGCCCGAATACTTGCCTCAACCGTGCGAGAACGGTGGACGCGACGAGGTGCTGCCCACAGGACCACGCTCCCACCTGAATTTTAAGATAACCCAATCTAAGACCAACATACTGAACCAAGAGCATAAGAACAACACAAATGAACTTGCTAAACCCCCCAAGTGTTTCCCAACTTCCAATTTCTAGCGATCGATTTGGCGCACACTGTAGACAGTCAACTTCTAAAATACATAACTTTCTGCTCAGGAATCCAAATAAGATGATCTTAGACTTTCTGAAAAGGTAATTAAATTACCTAAATAAACCTAGTTGGGGAGCCCTTTTTATTCTTCCATTTACTTCCCCTACCAAGCCAATCTACAGAACATCAGAATTCACGTCGGGTTCTCTGGACAGTGCACTAAAACTACCATAACTTTTGCTACGAAAGTCCGAATCTTGCGTTCTTTATCTCTCTGAAAAGGTATAGAAATTACCCACATTTTTCGTTATATTGAGATCCTCTTATTTCGTCTTTAACTAATAGATTAATTCATATTTCTACAGACTATCCCAATACTGACAGATCAGCAGGACAGCGATACTAAAAAATTCATAACTTTCTAACCGTTAATCGTATTTGAGCGTTCTTGGTGGCCAATGAAAGCTAAGAACAAGACCTACATATCTCTAGGATACCAAAACTCCTAATTCGGCCTCTAAACACATGAAATTGACCTCGGAAGCTACTGGACGAATCTGCAACTACAGCGGACAGATTGCAACCTAGCCAAAAACCACCCGATTCCTCTTCTACGACTAATTACCCAACATCAAACGACGAGTTACCCTTGATGCCGCTGAAGATAGCGAACTCCGGATGGCGATCCCGCTTTCTTCTCTTCTCCCTTCTCTTCTCCCTTCCTTTGGCCAGTAGCAATGGCGGAAGCACCACAAAAAGGGGGAGGACAACAATGGAGCGCAACGGGAGGAGGTGTTGGACCAAGGCGTCAATGGAGAGGGAGAGTGGCGGCTCTAGGGGGAAGGAGGGGCAAGGGGAGGGGCTCTAGGGTTTCAGCCGTCCTCCCCCCTATCCCACTTGGCCGGCCTCCACATGGGCCTCCTGGGCTAAAGGCCCGAGGCCCAGTTCTCCTACTTTATTTCTGTGCAGCGAACACTTGAGGTCGTGAATTTCTCTCCCGAACTCGAATGGAGTGATTTTTGTCTTCCAATTTAGATAACTCATAGCACTTAAACTTTCTATTTGTGGAGTGTTTCTTAAAATGCGGTCTTCATTACGAAATTTGCCTTGGAAGTTGACTCAATTGCGGACCTTGATTCTCTGTACGGCCTGCCTTGCGGGCCCCATATCTCAAACCTTAGAACTCCAAATTAGGTAAATGAGGACTCTAAATTATACTATAGAAAATGATCTATAACTTTGTAGTTATGAGGTTTTCCATTCGAAGTCGTTTCAGTCGCGAAAATTACGTTGCAAGATGATTACAGATTCTGTCATGTTTCTTTGCGAGGCAAATAAGGAATCTCTCAATCTCCTTATATTCTCTGTACCTAAACGGGATATTACAGTCGCCATTAACGAGCACCCGAAGCTCTTGAAGCTGGTCGTTACTCCCCGATCGTGCGCACTTAAAACCATTAATGGCCACGTTCTCACCTCCCGCACACATTCCGCCCGTTACCCCCCCCCTCTAACTCCTATTAAAACCCACTTGTACCGCCATCTGCGCCAATAAGAAACAATTGTCGGTCGATCTCCCTCCATGGACCCGAGCCTACCTGCCAATAACTAGAATTAGAAAAAAAATTCCGAACGAAATTCAAAATCCCCGTTGACATCTGATGCAATAATCCATATTTTCCTTTCGAAATAAAATCCCAAAAAATCCCAAAAATCCATGAACAGTTTTTTCTCTCTCGTTTTCGTTGAATTAAGTCTTGCGAAAGCCCGTTCTCCTCCGTCCGAACTCAGATTGATCCCCTTTTTTCTAAATTCATCTAAAATCAAGCTCTTTCTTTCGGTACTGGTTTTGTTAATTTTGTATTTTATTTGAATTCCTTTTTAATTTATTTGTGTTATGCCTATTTTCTCTCTCGTTTAGACAACGAATTCCAAGGAGCAGGATAAAGATTTGAGCAGTAAAGTGTTAGCAAGGTCAAGGCAAGTCATAACCTTTGATCATGTTGTGCCCATTTTTGCAAAAGTATATTGTTTACATCAACATGCATGCTACTTTATATCAACAGTTTTATGGGAGTAGCTATTCACCGGTTTGACATTATGCCACCTTATTTAGCTTGGATGCCATGAATCTTTTGTCATCATAGGTTGGGTTATTATTAGTTGGACACAACTGTACTACTATAACATCCCAATTTTCCGAATTTCAAAATCCTTTTGAGTAGTGCTCACAACAACCCCAGTGCTCACTCTGCCCGACAAACACAAGAATTTTACTGTGGATTGTGATGCATCCTGCCACAGCCTCGGTTGTGTCCTGATGCAAGAAGACAAAGTGGTGGCATACGCCTCACGTCAATTATGGTCATATGAAGTTAGTTATCGAACCCATGACTTGGAATTACCAGCTGTGGTTCATGCTCTCAAGAGCTGGAGGCATTATCTCATCAGCAATTGATGTGAGATCTACTCTGATCATAAAGTCTAAAGTACTTCTTCACATAGCCAGATCTGAACCTAAGGCAACGAAGATGGCTTTAGTTAATTAAAGATTATGACCTTGGCATTCATTATCACCAGGGTAAGGCCAATGTCGTAGCTGATGCCCTTAGCCGGAAACTTCAATGTATGAACGCATCGATCAAAGCATATTAACTGATGTTGCATGAAGAGTTCCAAAAGCTTAACTTAGAAGTGGTTGAGGAAGGTTATGTTGCTACCCTGGTACTACAACCTACCCTTGAATCACAGATCCAAACCGCTCAGCTCAAAGACCCAGCAATCGCCGAGATCAGACACAAACTACAAGAAAAAGGAAAATCGAAATTTTTCGAAAACATGAGTGGGTTAGCCATGTGCGGATAGTAGCTATGTGTTCCAAATGATCACGACATCAAGGAGCTAATCCTCAGCTAAGCTCACGATTCTCCCCTCGCCATTCATTCCATCAGCACCAAGATGTATCAAGACCTCTGAAAATAATTATGGTGGCCCAGCATGAAGCGGGACATCGCGGCGCATGTTGCCATGTGCGATGTGTACCAGTGTGTTAAAGCAGAACATCAGCGACCTGTAGGATTACTCCAACCTCTAAATGTTCCAGAGTGGAAATGGGATGAAATTGACATGGATTTCATAATAGGATTTCCAAAGACCCACAATGGACACGATTCCATATGAGTTATTGTCGACCGCTTAACCAAAGTGGCACACTTCATCCCGGTTAGCACCGCTTATCGTGGAGCCAAACTTATAGAGCTTTACATGGACAGCATCATCCATCTGTATGGTGTGCCAAAGATCATAACCTCCGATCGGGGCTGTGGGCGCCCCGGGTTATTGGAAATGTACTTAATTAAATTCATACTGTAGCACAATTGTTAATGAAGGAACAGTACTGCCCCTTTATTAAAGATCATGCTAGGAGTATAAACTTAACAAGTAACCGATCCAATAATCAGGCTCCCCGGATATATATATCTCACAATGGTTCCCAGGATCAACGACCATTGCATATATATCCTTCAACAACATTGCATCATACATACAAGTCATACATTGACATAATTAAATATAAGTTTACAACTTGCGGTTTTAGTACTACATTATGGAGTGACTTGGTCACTACAACAAGTTCAACAGCGGAAGCAAAATAAAAGTTCAAAATCCACCAATGGCCTCATCCACCCGCAGGCAATTGCGTGGAGAAAAGAAGTAGCTTTACTCGTTAGCGTCACCCTGATCGGCGCTAAAGGGTACTTCATAAAGATAACCATCCTCACATGCAACAATAGGTGATAGCACCTTGAGTACGGAAGGTACTCAGCAAGTCTTACACAAACTAATAAAAGAAAGTGTTTATTACAACCTATTCAATGGAGTAGGATTTGTACATTCATAAGCTTACAACAGGAAGGTATAAAGGTTCAAATTTGCATAAAGCAATACATCTTAACCTAGAAAGGCTAAATTTTGATAAAGCAATTTAATAAATCAAAGATAAAGTAAAGCAGTAAGTAAATGGAACAATTGTAAACAATACAGAGCATGAATCCCTCATGCTAAACCAGAAAAAAACCGAAACCAGTTTTGTAAATCAAAACTTCTATACAGGTGACATCAACTCAAGTTATCGTCCATGACCGTGGACACGCTATTCGAACAGTTTATACCCTGCAGGTGTACATCTTTACCCACATGACTTAGCTAGCCCGTTGCCTTCTGGATGCCTCCGAATGATGACATACTTCCTTTGGTATGCCGACCAGGGAAACTAAGATTTGGTATTTTTCAACAAGCTAACACTATTGAGTTGGACCCCATGTGTGAACTGATCTCGCTTAAACAACGATCGATAGCATCTCGCTAACCGGCACACATGTTGCGTCGAATGCCGATCCAAACAATTAAATGCGAATGGGCTCACTACCCATATTAGGATGCAATCGGCACCATTAAGGTACGATATGCTACGGAGCACATATATGCCTCACCCTTCTAAGAACATCTGATACTGACATACAAGCTCACATGGCATACAACACAGTCATAAGACCTAAGCATTTATGCCATACAAGGTCAATACACATATTCTTACTTTTCTGTTTCCAACCCAATAGTCTTAACATTTTACTTAACCAAACAGCACCCATACACTGCATGTGGAAGTACGTGGGGGACTTGAATTGAATAGTCAGAGTTCGGTCCTTAATTAACCCGGACAAGTCCACCACAAATCCCAATCTCGTGCACAAAAGCACCATCACTAGCTTCCTCTTGTCCAGATCAATTTAGATTTAAAACACAAGTCTGATTTAAAGAAACTGGACAAAGAGTTCAAAATAACACAAGTTCATTTGTGATTCCCATGTTTGACAAGATATGCTTGTCAAACTCTAAAATCTCTAGACTGCATGTCTAAGCCAAAACTGAAAATATACTATAATATACAATACTATACTAAGTTTGAGTGTATGGTGACAATTGAGGTAATCCATCATGTTAGGTCATAACTAACTACTAACAGTCACAATTTGTATTTTCTAAAAATAGCATGCACAATTATTCTTGGATTTAGAAAATCTATTGTATAAAATTTGGGACCAATATGGTGCAGAGAGGAAGCTTGCCTTGATAATAATACACTTCTGTTGCAGGTTCAGGTTGCTCAGAGATAGATTCAAAAACTTCAGATGAACCAGATTCTATAAGAAGCAATAAAGTCCAATAAATGCCAAAATCGACAATAAGTACAAAATGGAAGAAATATGCATGATCAATCTGGAAATGCATGATTAGCAGTATGCTTAAGCCATAATTACCCATAATAGTGAGAATAACTCATATTATAACATACTGTTTTCAAATGGCAGGAACTAAGGCTTAGTTCAAAGTGTCAGTTTTCATATTTTGAAAAGAACCGAAAACAGGACAGATAGCAGATTTTGGGAAAATGAAGATAGATCAAGCAAAGATTCAGAAATGAAACTTAGCCTGACCTATTAGGGTAGTTAATACCCTAAACTAACCTTAACCTAACCCTACTCGGTTAGATTACAAAAGCTAAAGAAAAACCTATTTTGTCGGTTGAGCCGACAAAAGAGAACAGAGACATATCTTTGCTATGAGGCAAAATGGATGATGACAAGAATTGAAAGATCAACTTGTTATGCTACTAGGGTTTAGCTGAGACCTAACTAGGATAACAAGTCGACAGAAGAAACCCTAGGTCTTGAAAAAGATATGGAAAACCGAAAAGTTATAATAACAACTTTTCAGTTTGAAGCAAGTTGAAGCTACTGATATTTAAAAGAATGATTCATATGATCTCCTAAGGTCCTTAGGATGCTCAAAATGTCAAAAACTAGGGTTTTAGCTTACCAGTATAAGGAAGACACCAAAAGTTGAGAAAGTTGATTTTGCTCAACAGAGAGATAACCCTCGGTTTTATCCTACAAAAGATGTTAAAACCTTAGTGCAAGGTAAAACCAGTTCTTGGGATGGATAAGCAAAGGACAGGAGCAAGAAACTCCACCGACAACAATGGAGGATGAACTTGATGGTCAACAATGGTATGAGAAAAAGCTAGGGTTTATATATGGATGTTGAGCTACGTGGCAAGATGGAAAGGTATAGAATTGATGAGGTGTCCATTTAGGGCTAATTATCCCAAAAATTAGTTGCATAATCCTTGGGATAAATCCTCTCCTCTGTTTACAAAGAGATCTGCGCGCAGAGAGACAAGGAAGATGATAAGAATCATCTGACATGTGGGTCCCATTGGCTGATCCACACAAGCGCGCTCCTAAAGCCTCAAAGAATATCACCGTCCGATTAGAAATGGGCGGCTGTGATAAATAGGAGGTTAAAAGGTTTTAATCGGTATCTTTTAATATGGACTGTGCGATCTAGATCGGTCGATCGATATTAAAACAGAGCCCAAAAGGATTTCGGGTTTTAAGTTCAAATAGGGCGTTGGATTGAAATCCAACGGCCACCAAAAGATACACGCCATCCCTTAGATGCAATCGATGCAAAGACCGTCCGATTAAACTTCTACGGTCGATTGACGCGGATCCGGATGGTCCGATTGCATGCACTCACCGACCCTACGATTAAAATCCAACGCCCACTAAATTTGGGCCTTAAATGCGCTCGATCAAAAGGAGCGCCGTGGATTTAAATCCAAAGGCCCGGATAAAGCGCGCTAAGATTTCAAAATGAAACGAGCGACGTGGTTAGATCAAGAATGGACGGCGAGATCATGAGGGGATCCGAGTCGTCCAATGCATACACCGCTCGACCACACGATGAAGATCTAACGCCCCGAGGAGCGCAGCCTTAATAGCACGCGGTAAAAAGGAAAGCCGTAGGATTTGAATTGGTCGGCCTTAATAAAAGCACGCCTTTAAGCTTAAAACGAAAAGGGAGGCGCTGTTGGATCGGAAATGAACGGTGGAGATCGAGAAAGGCTCCGGAGTTGTCCGATTGCATACACTGATCTCGATCGTTAGATCAAGATCCAACGGCGGAGATCAAGTCGCACACGTGGACAGCTCGCGTAGCGTCATAGCCTCACCTGTTCGATTGAAAATCAACGGCTCACATCACGTATAGTGTTCGGGCTCGCGCCCGAGCATGACAGAGCCGGACCAAGTCGATTGGGTTGGACCCAGACACATGGCTCGAGTCGCTACAGTGCTAGAGTTTGGATTCAAACCGGTTTAGTTGACCAGAACCTATTCAAATGCTTAAAAGGTTTGATCGATTTTAAAATAGCAAATAAATTTGTAAAATCATGAAATTTTTGTGGAGGCTACCGGGATGATATATTTCCCAGATAAATTTTAAAATCACACAATCACTTTGTAAAATACATAAATATTTATTTTAGCCCAAAATATTCATTTAAAGACAATTATTTTTCTTTAAGTCAATATAATTTCTAAAATGCAACAAAAATATTTTCACCAAGATAATTTATCTAGACTTTAGTAAAATACTTCCCAATACAATACAAGTTTTATCTTGTATTTCCTTGAAAACTTTAAATAAGTTTTTAGTCTTTGGCTAAAAGGAAGGTTTTACTTGGTAACAAAGAACTCCCAATTGGTGATTAAGAATAGTAAGGCTATGAACAAGTGTCCCATTCTGCTCATAATGCAGATTATTATCACATGCAATTGGGGCTGTTACAAACCTACCTCTTAAGAAAATCTCGTCCCTAGATTTGGAACAAGTTAAAGATTAGAAGGAAGTGAACTGAAATGATTTATAAGGAAATTCAACAATTGTTGTCTTGATTTCTTCAAAGATAACAAAGAAGAACTTTACATAACAACATAGTGTTATCAAGACATCTTTGTTTACATTGTTTTGTTTAAACTTTCCTTTCTTGATTCAAAGGAAAGTTCTAAACAACAAAAGATAGGGTGCTCAATGCATCGATCTTCGCGCTCCCAAGTGGCTTCATCTTCGAATGATTAGCCCATCGAATTTTCAAGAACTTGACAAGACGATTTCTTGTCCCGCTCCATTGTGTCGAGGATACGTACTGGTTGTTCTTGATAAGAAAGGTCAGGTTGGAGATCAAGATGCTCATAAGCAGTTGCCTCAATAGGAACACGAAGTCATTTCTTCAATTGAGACACATGAAAAGTATCATGCACTGCAGAGAGTGATTCAGGTAGTTCTAATTGATAAGCTACAGCTCCTCGTTTTGCAATGATTCGAAAGGGTCCAATATAACGAGGTGCTAGCTTTCCTTTCACCTGAAAACGATGAATGCCTTTCATCGGTGACACTTTAAGATAGACATGGTCATCTACCTCAAAACTTAACTCACGACGATGATGATCAGCATAGCTCTTCTGACGAGACTGAGCCGCTTTCAAACAATCTCGAATCGCATTTAACTTGCTCTTCCGCTCATACAAGTCCGACCATAGAATGATCTTTCACCGCACTCGGACCAATTCAATGGGGTCCTACAAGCTCTCCCATACAAGGCTTCAAAAGGTGACATTTGAATACTTGTTTGGTAGATATTATTGTAGGAAAATTCCACATATGGCAAAGATTTCTCCCAGTCTTTGCTATAAGACAGCACATAGGCTCAAAGAAGATCTTCCATTACTTGGTTCACTCTCTCAGTTTGACCACTAGTTTGAGGGTGATAAGCAGTACTGAAAGAGAGTTCAGTTCCCATAGCCTGATGAAGGCAATTCCAAAAGTGGGAAGTGAACTGAGGGCCACGGTCAGAAACAATGACCTTAGGAACACCATGAAGACAAACAATCCTAGCAATATAAAACTCTACTAGCTGCTTGCCACTAAATATGATTTTGACAGGAATAAAATGAGCCACCTTTGTTAAACGGTCGATGATTACCCAAATGGCATCGGATCCATTGGAAGTCTTGGGAAGACCAGTAACAAAATCCATACCGATCTCCTCCCATTTCCATTGTGGAATAGGCAAAGGCTGAAGGGTACCAGCTGGCTTCAGATGTTCAGCTTTAACCCTTTGGCAAATATCACATTCAGCAACATACTGAGCGATTTGCCTCTTCATTTGACTCCACCAAAATGCTTTCTTTAAATCCTGATACATCTTGGTACTTCCAGGATGTAGAGAAAACTTGGAATTATGAGCCTCTCTAAGAATTAGACTTCTCAGATGAGGATCAGCAGGTACTACCAAACGATTGCGATATCGAATCATACCGCGATCATCCTCAGAAAACTCGTTGGTTTTACCCGTTTTCAAGTTTTCCTTGATTTCATCTACCTCGGCATCTGTTTTCTAGGCCTCAAGAACCTGAGCTTCCAATGTAGGCTCTACTTGTAATGCAGCAAGAAAACCTTCTTTCACCAATTCAAGACTTAGGCGCTGAAAATCAGCACACAAGCCCTTAGCCGCAGGTAGAGACGATATACAGTTGCATTGTGACTTTCTGCTTAAAGCATCAGCCACCACATTGGCTTTACCAGGATGATAATGAATACCCATGTCGTAGTCCTTGATCGCTTCAAGCCATCTTCTTTGTCTCATATTCAAATCAGATTGAGTGAATATGTACTTTAGGCTTTATGATTAGTATAGATCTCACAACGATTACCCAAGAAGGTAATGTCGCCAAATCTTCAATGCATGGACCACGGCACCAATTCCAAATCATGAGTAGGATAATTAACTTCATGAGGGCAAGAATCGCCGAGATGCATATGCCACAACTCGCCTTCTTGCATAAGCACACAACCAAGTCCATGGCGAGATGCATCACAATAAATGTCGAAGCTCTTATGAATATTCTAAGAGTAAGAACGGGGCTTTAGTCAAGAGAGTTCTCGGTCTAAAACTCTCTTCACATTTAGTGACCATTCAAATTTCTTCTCCTTCGCAAAAGCTGAGTTAGAGGTCTAGCAATTTTGGAGAAATTTTCAATGAACCTACTGTAATAACCCGCAAGTCCAAGAAAACTTCGGATCTCAGGGACACTCTTGGGAGGCTTCCAATTTAGTACATCTTGTACCTTGCTTGGATCAACAGCGACACCTCCTTCAGATAACACATGTCCCAGAAATGCAACTTCTCTGAGCCAGAAAGCACACTTGCTAAACTTAGGATACAGTGATGCCGAAGCGAAGTGTTTCTAGCACAAGTCTCAAATGTTGTTCACGGTCCTTATCAGACTTGGAATAAATAAGGATGTCGTCAATGAACACGACAACTGGGATGTAACAGCCCAAATTCTAATTTCCAGTTGAAAATAAAGTTTAATTATTTTATTGGATTTTTGTGGAATTTTTAAAGCTTTTCCTTAACCAAATTAAAGCTAAAACAAAATTATGTGCAAAATCTATTACCGATAATAGTGGAAATATTTTCTTAAATCCTAAATGCTCCAGAGAATTTCGTGAATTTTCTCATAATTTTGGAATTATTTTGCTATATTCTAAAGCCTAAATGAATTATCAAGCAATTAATTAAATCGAATCAAACAAAATCTTCCAACGATGTTTGGGCCGAAACCCACTGCCCACATCCCTTCCGCAAGCACTTGGCCCGCGCGCGCGCCTCCTCCCTCTCGCCGACAGCGGGGTCCACCGTCGATCCTTTCTCTCTCCCACCACACCGGTGCATCCCAACCGCTGGATTAAAATCCAACGGTCGAGTCTACAAAGCATTCGAAGGTCCGAATGTTCTCGCAACGGGACCGTTAGATCTAAATCCAACGGCCCACGTGCATCAGTCACTTAACGATTCACCGCAACCCCGTGATCTATTTCAACCGTTAGATCGAGATCAAACGGCTACGGCCGATTTCAGCTTATCGCTTCGCCCATCGTTTGTCCACCGTTCGATCAAAATCGCACGGCCCACCGTCATCGTCTCCGCGTCGTCTTCCCCACGAAGCTGCGCCAGAAACCGCCGCCATTAAAGCCAACGCCCGAGCTTCCTCTCTGCCGTTTCTCTTGCCCACTCCCTTCGCCATCGTGCGCATTGAAGACTACTCATCACGCCGCCCCACTTCCGGCCGTTTTCCCCTTCTCTCATGCCCACGATCGCCAGAACACCATCATTACCGCCGTCGCATGACATTCACGTCGCCGCCGTTTCAACCACGCCTGCATCCTATAAATAGGGGCTACGGGAGCGCCCCCTTCACCGCATCTCAACGCCGCCACTCACAAAACTCCTCCGTCACCGTAGCGCCCCAATTCTTAGTTTCTTCGCCGGCGACCTCGGAAGCTTCTTCTCCGACTCAGACGCCACCGGAGCTCCATAATCCCTCGCCGTTGGTACCATCGGCATCGCCGCACTGCGCGGCCGCCGCCGCCATCCACTCCGCCGGCGATCCCGAACGCCTACTTGCCGACAACCGTTCGCCGCCAAATTCCGCCGCCAACGACCTTCCGCCCGTCCGCCGCCGTTTTGGTAGCCCCGAGTTCGCATCGTTTCCTCTACATTATGCACGCACTCACTCGACTTCGCCGCGCGCGAACGCCGGCGAGCCACGCCAGCGCTTATCGCCGCCATCGGACCTACGTGGCATAACCACGTGAGGCGCCAGGTCAGCGCCACCTCGATGCCAAACGCCGCGTGGCTGCCCACGTGGTGGCCACCTCGACCACGCCCACCCCTGAGCCAAGTCCGTGGACTTGGTTCATGTGAACTGGTCACCGATCGATGGGGTCCACATGTCAGAAAAATTAATTCATTTCTTTTAATTCCCGGAAATTCATCGCTGGCGTCAGCATTGCGCAATAAATAGAATTTTCTTTAGAAAAATAATTCAGAGAATTCAATTAAATTCCAGATTTTGTATTAAACTTCTAAAATTCATATCTTTTGCATTTGAACTCCAAATTGAGTGGTTCAAATTGCAAAATTTGTCTAAAATCATAATCTAGCTAACTAAAGCAAAATATTTCAATTTGGAGTTAGTTTGATCTGAGTTTTTGAATTTATTTGAATTTGAGTTGAATTTGTCGTATTTTCACGTATAGACTTCGACGACTCTGGAGAGTTAGATCCTTCCGACGATTTAGAGTTCCAAGACTTCAACGAAGGCAAGTTACACTATTGATCATATTGTTCCTATTGTTTTAAAGTATTTATTTACTATTTACAATTTACTATTGCATGCATATGTTTATAAAAATATCTGAATATCCTGATTTCGTATATAGTTGTTCCAAACTCCTTGGCATGGCCAATTTGACTATCAAACCTGAATACCTTGACACCTTAGATAAAATTGTTCAAATTCTTAGCCTTGCTTATATAATATTTACAAATTTGGGAGAATTTAGTCAAATCTTTACAATTTAATTTAAAATGTGTTTCTGTGGTAATGTTTTAACATGAAAGGTTTATAAAGGGGTTTTTACTCTAAATAAAATGAAATGGGTTTGGACTTGGGCGAGATGGATGGATGGTGGGTGCAGTTCATGCACGGTCTAATCTGTTAGGATTACGACCCGGGTTTTAAATTGGAAGTCGCCCAGTCGCTTAAGGACCGATCTTTGAGCGTATTTTGCTACGCCTTACCGCACCACCACATGTCCCGTATGGGTAGGATTTGGCTAAATAATCTGTAGTGTCTTAGTGTTATTTGTGCTATGTTGTATGTGTGGGCGTTGGTCAGACATTAGTCCCACCTAGCGCAAGAGGGGGCTTCCGGAGGATGGATAGTCCAAAGGTAGCGAAACCTTAGCGCGCATGAATACAGTAGGACACTGCTTTGTAACGGCCTCATGATAATTGCTTAGTCACACGCCTACGGAAGCGTGCTTTGGCCGACATTAAAAGCATTTTATCTCGTGTGGGTAAAGTCGTACAACCTCTGCAGAGTGTAAAACTATTCGAATAGCGCGTCATGGTCATGGACATACTAGCAAAGCCACTCTAAGTTAGAATTGTTTTGGTTTATAAAATGTGTTCAATGATGTTTTAGGATGGATAGTCCTATGGTAAAAATTGGGTGGTTAGCCAAGTGTTAGGAGGATATCCTTCAATATTCAACTAATGGAGGTCATCCAATATTCAAGTGCCATTTTGTCACCGTCTTTATTTGAAATATTAAAATTGACCTTACAAAAGTATTAATGGTAATCCGAGAATGTCGTTTATGCAAAACAACCCCGCCATTACCTTTGTTTACCTTATGCATGCATTAAACTTTCTATATTGGGTGTGACTTGCGAGCACGGAAGTTGTGCTCACTCTTGCTGAATAAATCTTATTCGAGAAGACGTTTTCCCGACGGTGAGGATCTTGATTTAATAGGTCATGCCCCAGCACGATTGCCCGTGGCAAGTCGTGTGGCCTACTACTACTACTACTACTACTACTACTCTTCCATTGTGTTATTTCTTTTCTTTTGGCACAGCCCTTTGTAATAAACTTTGAATTATTATCAATAAACTTGTGATATGATTGTGCTATCACTTTTGTTTAACTATGTACACTAGAAATCTGGACTAGTGTATGAACACGAGAATTTGGGATCCTTCGCTCCGGGTTCGACAAAAGTGGTATCGAGCCATATCGATCGTAGGTCGTGGCCCCACAATGTTCTTAAGGACTTATTTTAAAAATTAAAATTATTTTGGGTTTATCCGAGTCATCTCTCAACCCTTCTCTTAAAAACAAGCATCGACTTGACTATTCCTCAAAATTGTAGATGGCCGGCACGACGCTATCTCTCACTAATCATTGCCGACATCAATAACTTCTCGAAGTGATGCAAAGACTTGGATTACAAGAAGAGGCCAACGTTTCAGGGCTACCGGTACAAGGTGGGAGAACGACGTCTCTGGAGGGTGGAAGTACTAATCTACTCCGACTTGTCGCCAAACACCGTCTTCCACACCTTCCACGCCCCGATCCGACGCGACACCTTCGCTGATGGCATTCAGGATGTAGCGAGAGAAGCAGTCCGTCGACTCCGCCATACTTACGACCGCCACCTCAACGGCATCGGGTTTCACTATTTCCCGATGCATCTCCCAACCAGACTTGACAGTGTCTTCCGCACCACCGAGGAGGAAGATTCCCCCGAGTTGACGCACCAGGTGGACCTGACAAAGGCACTGGACTACGCCTATGGAAACGCCTTGGACGACTTCATGTACTCACTCGTGATAGTCTAGAGTATACCGAGGCGAGACTAAAGGCAGTCAAAGAGGAATTGGCTATTTACAAATCAGGCCAAGGCAGTACCAGCAATTCCCCCGAATACACCCCATCCACCCCATAGATGTTTATTTTTTCATCCGTACTTTAGCTACGCATTATGAGCTATCAACTACCCATGTGATAGCCATAATATATTAATAAAATAAATGAATAAAGAAACCATTTTGAAAAGTTGATTCTTTGTTTGTGTGCTTATTCGTTCTTAGGCTATTTTAGATTTATCCCCCATAGAATTCCTTGCTATCTCTTCTAAATCATTGGAGGATCCCGCAGATGGTGACCACCCGCAGAAACGGCAATGCCAGCAGCAGTGCCAACGGACAAGGAAACGATCAGGCGGATCACCAGGATAACCACGTTTCGCAGCCGCCACCACCGCCGCGAAGATGACCGATCGGCGCCGATGATGGCGAATCGCACTCATTTGATCGACCTTCTGCCAAGTCACCGCGAATGTTCGAACACTCGTGCCGCTACTAAAGAGGCAGCAGCCTCGGCCCACCTCCGCATAACCAAAGGCTGACTATGTCTGAGTTTATGAGGATGCGTCCACCGACATTCTCAAATAGTACTGAACCAATGGACGCCGACGACTGGCTTCGGGCTATTGGAAAGAAACTAGACATTAGTCGTTGTTCGACCGTGAGAGGTCCTGCTTGCCTCTCACCAACCGAATGGCCCCGCATCGTAATGGTGGGACAACCATCGCATCGCACACAATGATGCTCACCCATCACATGGGCCGACTTCGTGCGAAGCGTCATGCACATATCCCTGCAGGATGATGACGCCAAGAAGAAGGAGTTCCACGCGCCCGACAAGGCAACCGCACGGTGAATGAGTACCTTCACCGCTTTAACCAACTTGCTCGCTACGCCCAAGCCGACGTAGCCAGAGATGAGGATAGACAGGAAAGGTTCCTGGAAGGCTTAAACGATGATATCTCTGTCCAGCTTATCTCTCAAAATTTCACCGACTTCCAGAGCTGGTGGATAAAGCAATCGTAGGAGGCCAAGCACATGGAAATGGAGAACCGCAGCGAAGATTGGCGCCCGCAGGTTTAACGCAGAGGTCCGCCCAAACCTCGCATCACCACACCGCACCGCAGCGAACGTGGGAAGTTTCAATCTTCCACGCCTCGCACTCCAAAGACCGCCACGGCGCCCATTCCTCCAACTTCCGTGGCACTTCATCAGAGGGCGGTTTCAGAAGCACTCTACCTCCTCGCCTTTGAGTCACATGCTTCCATCAGAACGAGACGGGCATTATGCCAATAAATGCCCAAGAAGCAGCAAGGTTTGGCACCAACAAGGCCAACCTCGGGAGTTCAAGCTACCAATGCACCACTGCATCAGCAGGCGCTTCACCAAGGGACGGGTGAACCATGTCACCGCGAGGAATCTCGAGCAGACACTGATGTTGTTCTCAGATGCGTCGTTAATTAATTCGAAAGATCCGTCCTATTTGATTCGGAGCTTCACACTCTTTTGTGTCATATAAGTTTGTGGGAAAATATGGGTTACCTATATCCTCTTTAGCTACTCCCATGATAATTCATTCCCTGGCTCTAAATGAGAACCAATTCTCTATGCCCTAATCTCACTCGAGATATCCGAGTAACTTTTCTAGCAGATCTGATAGTTTTACACTCCCAAGGTTTGGATGTAATACTTGGAATGGATCAGCTAGCCAAAAATCACGGTCAAATAGATCGTGCTAATAGATCCATCAACCTCACTAATGAACAAGGTGTGTCTGTTGAATTCAAACCTGAGACTCGAACCGGAGGAAGTTCCATACTCACCAGATTGAAGGAAGTGAAACTTGAAGATATACCCGTGGCACGTGAGTATCCCGACGTCTTTCCAGATGATCTACCCGGCATGCCACCGGATAGGGACATCATGTTCCTAATTGATCTAGTCCCCGACACCCGATTTCGAAGCGACCCTATAGAATGCCAGCCAACGAGTTAGCAGAATTGAAGAAACAGATTGAAGAACTACGAGAAAAAGCGTACATTCGACCCAGTTCCTCACCATGGGGAGCCCCAGTACTATTTGTCAAGAAGAAAGACAATAGCATGAGAATGTGCGTCGATTACAGATCACTCAACGAAGTAACAATCAAGAACAAATACCCATTGCCCGTAATTGATGATTTGTTTGATCAGTTAAAGGGAGCAAGTATTTTCTCAAAGATCGATATGAGATCCGGTTATCACCAATTAAAGATCGATCGAAGATATTCAAACTGCCTTCACCACCGATACGGACTATATGAGTTCACAAGAATGTCATTTGATTGACCAACGCCCGCCTATTTCATGAATATGATGAACAAGGTGTTCATGGAATTCTGATAAGTTCAGAGTCGCTTTATTGACGATATTCTCATCTACTCAAGAACGAAAAGAACATGAAGAGCATCTCCGGATGATCCTGACAAGCTTAGGAGCACCAACTCTATGCCAAATTTAGCAAGAGTGAATTCAGCTAAGACAAGTTGCATTCCTTGGACATATTGTATCCGCAGGAGGAATTGCAGAGACCCCGCCAAGGTTGAAGCAAAAATGGACCGAAACTTTCCCAAATCGCCACCGAGGTGAGAAGTTTTCTGGACCGGCAGCTATTATCGCTCGGTTTATCGAGGGTTTCTAAACTTGCCAAACCCATGACTCAACTCAAGAAAGAAAAGAAGTTTGAATGGTCAAGCGCTCGTGAAGAAAGTTTCCAAGAATCAAAAAGAGGCTAGTCTCAAGACCGGTGTTAATTTTACCGACATCCGCAAGGATTTTGAGATCTTTGTGACGATCCCGTCAAGGCCTCGGATGTGTACTAATGCAGAAGGCAAAGTTGTAGCTTATGCATCCCGGCAGCTTGAGGCCACACGAAGGAATTACCCACTCATGATTTGGAGTTAGCGTAATTGTGCATGCTCAAAATCGCGCATTATCTCATTGGTAATCACGTGAGATTTTCACGGACCATAAAAGTCTGAAGTACATATTCACGCAAATCGAGCTCAATCTCCGACAAAGAAGATGGTTGAGCCGATAAAGGATTATGATCTCGAATTCATTATCATCCGGCAAAGCCAATGTGGTAGCAGATGCCTTGAGCGTAAAAGCATATTGCAACACCATCATGGTGCAACAAAATCACTGAAAGTATGAAGAGTCAAGCATCCGAACTGAAATTGTCACCAAGGCTGTGTAAATGCTTTAGAAGTTCAACCAACTCTTCAGATCGATTAGAATAAAGCAATTGGAAGATGAAGATATCCAAGAAATCAAGAAAATATGAGAAGAGGCAAAGCCCTGTGTTTCTCTCAAGATGAGCAAGGGACGGTGTGGTTCGAGACCGTGATCTCAGGTGCCTAACCACAGGAGATAAAAGACTCACTTCAAAGAAGCTCATGAGTCGCCATACTCCATTCATCCCGGCAAAGACCAAATGTACCAGATCTAAAAGAAAGATATTGGTGGGTCAAGATGAAGCGTGAAATTACCGATTTCGCGCTGTTGTGACGCTTGTCAAAGAGTCAAGGCACAACACCAAAGACCCACTGTCTGCTTGCAACCATTACCAATTCCCGAGTGGAAGTGGGAAGAAGTCGTATGGATTTCATCATCGACTCCCAGACCCAATCGGATATGACTCCATCCGTGGTAATTGACCGCACTAAAGTCGCCACTTTATTCCCGCCAAGACCACCTACCGAGCAAGAAACTAGCGAATTGTACATGGCCAGGATCGTCGCACGCACGAGTACCCAAAAGATTGTGTCGCATCGAGGTTCCCAATTTACCTCTCGGTTTTGGAAAAGTCTGCATGAAGCCTTGGGGACCAGACTCAATTTTAGCACGGCGTATCATCCCCAGACCGATGGTCAGACAGAACGCACCAATCAAGTTCTTGAAGATATGCTTCGAGCATGTGCCTTAGAGTTCGGAAAAGGTTGGGACAAGGATCTGCCGTATGCAGAGTTCTCATACAATAATAGTTACCAAGTTAGTTTGCAGATGGCTCCATTTGAAGCTCTGTACGGTAGGAAATGCCGAACCCCGCTTCTTTGGGATGAGGTAGGAGAGCGTCAGCTCCTTGGACCTGAGTTGATCAAAGAAGCTGAGAGTAAAGTGAAAACTATTCAGGAGCGTCTGAAAGCAGCCCAATCCCGACAAAAGAGTTATGCCGATAACCGCCGTAGGGAATTAAGCTTTGAGGTAGGAGATGTTGTCTATCTCAGAGTAACCCCACTGTGGGTGTGAAGAGATTCCGCATAAAAGGTAAACTCGCACCTGTATATTGGGCCATACAAGATCTTGGCAAAACGTGGAGAAGTAGCTTATCAGCTAGAGCTGCCAGAAGCCCTGTCAGCAGTACATAACGTCTTCCACGTGTCGCAATTAAAGAAATGCCTGCAAGATCCAGAAGACCATACCTTTTGTAACAGCCCTAACTTAGGGTTTGTATTTCAAATGTAAAATTTTGAGGAGGAATAAAAACTTTTGTTGTCTCTTCAAATCATTTGAAAGTTCCTACATTTTTCCCTAGCAATTTCCATTTTCTAGAATTAAATTCTTGTGAATGGAAATTGTTGTCAGCAAATTCTTAGCCTTCAAACTTGTGATCATCCTCTGAAATTATTTTTCCTATCATCTTGATCATCCTATCTACCACCCTGAATTATTTCACAATTTTTAGATTTTATTTGCTATTTCAAATGGCCAAGTCAAACTAGTTGGAAACCTGGTCAAACCCTTGGTCAGCGTGCTTGTGAATTTTCTGCAGAATTTTTCAGTGCATAAAAGTTCTGGAAAATTTATGCAATGTTGATCTCTGTCTCAAGTAGCTACCATAAAAATTTCGGAATTTTGGAGCTCGATCTATCTCTAAAAATTCCTAAACTCTCTCAGCTTTAAAATCAAAAATCGAAAACATCGTTTGTCGGGCTCGAACCCGAGCCCGACTCAAACCGACCGCGCCAATTGACTCGGTCGCGTCAACCAGCTGCACTGCGCGCAGACCAATCGATCGTGACCGTCCGATGCAAATCGAACGATCCACGCCGCGGCGCAACCGACTGTCCAATGCATACACCAATCTCACCGGCCCATTTCGATCCAACGGCCGGTGCGATCCCGATCAAATCAAACCTCCGGTTCGCACCGCTTTGCTCGCCGCCGACATGTGGGTCCCACCTGCCAAGATCAACCTCGCCTTCTCCGCACTCACCGAGCTCACGGCGGCGCGCATGCTTGCCACGCCCTCGCGCCGCCACCTTTTGTCCTCGTGTCACCCGTGAAGCATCGCCGATCTCATCTACCCACCGAGCCCATCCACTACCCTTCGCGTCCATTCTTGTGTTTTCTCCGCCCAAATTTCCTTTTCGCGGAGAAGAACCCGAGAGCAATGCCGCCGTGTTAGCGCCGCCTCGAGCCCGCGACCGCACCGGGCCGTGATCCACTCTCTCGCCGCATCCATTTTGCCCGCTCCAACTCGTAGCACCCAGCTGAATCATCCGAGCCACTTCATCGCCTCCGCCTCCGGTGATCTCGGCTCGCAAGCTTACTAGTGCTCGTGAGTTTCTAGCTTCACACTTGGTCCCTTAGGATCGCATCATCAGGCCGAAGTCTAACCGTGACCTTGTTTCGCTCTTGGGTGCATCACCGAGGCCGTGCGCGCTTTCTTCTCAAACTTCGGTAAGCGCCGCGTGTCAATTCCGGCGCCACCGCCTCTCCATCATCAAGATCGTGGGCTTATCGCTCTCGTGTCTCCGCGATCTCGTGGCGCACCTTCTCGGCTTCGCCGCTCAGTAGCGCCATCTCCGCGCACCGCACCTTCTTCTCCGCCTCGCTCGCCGCCGCCGCCACGATCTTCGTGGGTCCGCCACCGCCATTGAGTTCGCTAGGTCCTGCGAACCCGGCGTACCACTCTTTCGCCCGTAAACCTCCCGGTTTGCAAGATCCGCTGCGCGCCGCCGCCATCGCGTGCTCGTGCTTTCGCGGTGAACCGCCGGTGATGATTTGTTTGACTTTAATCATGTCTTCTTTGAGTCACCGATTTGTGGGCCTCTTAGGTTAATCGCGCTAGAAATCCTTTAATCCAGCCCGTTATTTATTCTCCGAGTCACCGCCATGTGGGCCCATGCCGTCGCTAGGTTGTGTAGCTCGTAATGCGCTTTCTCGATGGGAAACGATTCTGGAGAGTGTTTTAGGTTTGCACCTTAGTAAGTCAAGACGATTCTTTGAATACGCCTTCGACGTCACTTTAGGCGTGTGCGCCGTCCCGTCGCGTTCGCCATATGCCCGCTGCCGCTGGTCGGGCTTATCGATCATGCGTAGAAAAGTATTCATTGCTTTAGTATTTCGGTTTATGTTTTCGTTGAGTCATAATTCAATCAAACTTGTAAATGTATATCTAATTCAATTTTGTCCAAATTGCATGAAACCAGTGCTGTTAATTTTCATTTTAAATGTATTATTTACTAAAATTAGTTTCATCCATGCCTCTATAGCAAAAATCTGTTAACTAATAAAATGGTGTCTTATGTATCTTCTAAATTAGAAAATGCATATCTTTTCCAAGAATTGTCCAAATTAAACGAACCCAATCAGTAGAATTTCATTTTCAGTATACTAACTATTAGGATAGGTTTTATACACTGGTTCTGTTCATGAAAATTTGTTAAGTGATTAATTAGTAACTTGTTGTGTTTTTAGCTTAGAAAATTCATAGAAAATTGCTAATAACTTAAAATGATTTGTTCCTGCTTGTAAAATTTTGTTATATCTTGTTTAGGCTGTTGTGTGAGTTTTGGCATGATTTGATGTTGTTGTATGTTTGAGTTTTGTCGGTGTTATTCGCTCTTATTTGTCGTTGTTCGATCGTTAGGCTTCGATATTTATGCAACCCCGAGAACGATCCTCCGCAACATATTGAGCAACAAAGAGCCGTGCAAGCGCTTTGATCATGTTTAATCCCAGTATTTTAAAGATTAATATTTTATTTCAGTTGTATGTATGCATTGCTTAATTTGTGTTAAATTGATTAGTTAAACCGTAGTCGCATATCCTGTAGCCAAAATATTGATCTCTACTACCCGAGCCTAGGTTATTTGTCGTGATTAGAGGTCGGGATGATCTCTTGTCACTTAGTAGATACGATTTCAACTTGCTTAGACATGCTTAGCTATCGGTAGAATCAAGCGTTATCGACTTTAGTCAGAACCTTGATCACACAAAATTTACTACAACTTTATGTTTCAAAGATTTTGCTATGCTTACTTGCAAAACTAAAACCAAAAACAAAAATGATTTAGACGCGCACAATGGTAAGATTGGTGTGATCTCATTGGGTGATCGAAAGGTGCCCGGTCAATTAAGGACCGAACATCTTGTGAGTTTCATTATCCAGCATTTCGCGCTAACCACACTAGAGGGTATGGGACCTCTCTGACCTAGTACTTTGGCGTGTATTGGTCCCGGGTCGCAGGAGGTCGCAGGAGGGATGGAGGTGGGAGCATGGTAGTTGTCCGAAAAGCTTTATCCTGAGTGGGTAGTTGTCTTTTCGGCTTTACCATGTAAGCGTATGGGTTTCTATCCATACGAGCGGCTCGGGGTTGATACACAATATTGGAAACAGTCTCGTAGGACTTAGCTGTGCCGGCATACCTTCGGAAGTGTGCTTGGCTTAAAGGCGGTCTGAGGTGTGGGTACAGTGGTACACCCCTGCAGGGTTAAAAACTATTCGAATAGCCTCGTCCTAGGTGATGGACACGCTTGGGTAAGCTTATCGAGAGTTAGACTACAACCTTTTAAAAAATTAAAACTTGTAGGTGGTACGAACTGGGATTCGTGTTATGTTGTGGTGACTATTGGGATAGTCACTTCTAGGTGGTTGCTTGTACCTATCTTTATTTCAGCTTATTTCAACAAGAAAATGAATTGCAAACTTGCCTTTAAATTACATTACATTATTGCAAATAAAGTTGGCTTTATGCAAATGAAACATATGACTTCCACCAAATAAGCTCGCATGTAGCATATGAACAGTCCGCTAGTTTACACGTCTGGTCTTGCGTACAAAGACAATCTTTGTACTCAGTGCTTTGCTTAATGTTTTGTTGCAGAGGAAGAAGGTGAGCCTCGGGGCCTCACTTACGTGAGTCAGGCTGCCGCCGTGGGGTGACGACTAGGCTTGGCGGTCCCACGATGCCTTGTGGGTTGAAGGCACACCGATTGGCTTTGTTTATAGCCATCTTATGGCACTTTTGCTTCATTGTCTTTCGTTGTTATTTGTGTATCTTTTGGGCCTGGCCAAGGTCCGTAATAACCTATACTTTTGTTTATCTTCCGCTTGGTAGTGTTGTGTTTGGACTCTATGTGTGGAATGGAGTTGATGTCTAATTTGGTACCGGGTGTGTATATCGCTCGGGAAGTATACATATCTCGAGGATCGCTTTATTTGATTTGTGATGCTAGGGCGTGTGGTTGGTTAAGCATTACAAACCAAATAAACTGGGTCCTCACAAAGTTGGTATCGAGCCATTCGACCGTAGTAACCAAGCATAGTCGCCCTTAGGATATTTTGAAAGTCTTATTTTCAAATCATAAAAGGTTTATGAAAACCAGCGATTCTCGATTTTATTCCTTACCTATCTTAGCTTTCTACTCTCATCTTACTCTAATTTAAGTTTTGAAACTTGGTTTCTCTCTTCACCTTTCAAAAGATAGTTACTACCTGTGGAATTAGTTTGGGAGAACCATGAAGTTTAATCCAACTAAAACTTGTGGGGATAATAGGTAAGATGTAAAGGAGTAGTTATGTGTCCGATTTTTGTGAGTCGAACTTTATCCCGCCTTGTGTTTGTTTCTCGTTTGCTTTCATGAATTTTGGGCTTTCTTGCTCTTAAATTTGTTGCTAACTTGTCTTAGTAAAACAGATGGCCGGAGAACGCGTGGCGCCAAGCAGCTGGTCATGATGAGGAGCTTCCTCCTCCGACCATGGTCGAGGTGCTCGCCGATCGAGCGAAACCGCATGGACCACGCGCATCCCGAGGTTATTGCTAGAATACCTCCACTCCCGCCGTGGTGGCGCCACCGACTCGCGGACTTGCGAGTTCCTCCGCACACACCGCCGACTTTCTCCCGCCCGAGGACCTCTCGATGCGGATGATTGGTCGCGCATGGTTGAGCGGAAGCTCAACATAGCTCGCTGCCAGCGCAGACAAGGCACTTTTCGCGTCCCCACCGCCTGAGGGCGCGCACTCTCATGGTGGGAGAACTATCTCGCCATGCAGCCCGCGGGCCATGTGGTCGCGGGAGGAGTTCAGTCGCCTTTCGTCGGGCCCACATCCCGGATGGCCCGATGAAGTCAAGAAGAGAGAATTCTCGCGCCAAGCAAGGGCGCAACTGTGATTTGAGTACTTGTACGAGTTTAATCATCCGCTCGTTATGCTCCAGAGAGGTGGCCTCGGATGAGGCTAAGCAGAGAAGTTTATGGATGGCTTGTCCGAGGAGCCGCAGACAAGCTATCTATTGTGGACTTCTCGCACTTTCGTGCCTTGGTAGATAAGGCCATTGTTGCTTGAGCATAAGGCGGCGGCGCTGGGTGAGTCCTGCAGCGCAAGTGGGAGGCGATCGATCTGCTCACACCACCTCGCTCGTCCTCGGTCGGCCAGCACCAGATGGCCCGCTCTTTTGCTCCACCGGCGCCGAGACCATCTCGCACCAGCTCGCCCACCGCAGCCGTGTTTCACCACGTGCGCCGCGATCCAAGAGAGAGCGGCCTCCGCAATCCGGCGCCGAGGTGATTTGTTTTCGCCGCCACAACAAGGGCCATTATGCGAACGCTCGCTCGAGTGTTGCAGCACCCTCGCCCTAATGGAGGACGCGGCCAGGGGAGTGGTCACCCGCCTGACCAGAAGATTATTCAGAAGACCCAGGGTGCGGGCAGCGGTCGAGTCAACCACCTTTCAGCTGAGGAGGCTCAGGAGGCGCCAGATGTTGTGATTGGTACACTTCTCGCACTTCGTCCCCGCCGCAGATTATTTGATTCGAGCATCGATTCTTTTATTTCAAGATCATTTGCTGCGCTAGTGGTCTTTATCAGTGTTCCTTTGGGAGTTCCTTTGCTCATCCGCTCCGGGTCGGAAATGAGGGTTGATTTACGTTGTCGGGATGTTCCTATCATAGTCAAAGGAGGGGATTTTTGGCGCACCTTATTCGCCTTTCCAAAGAAGTCCGATGTGATTCTTGGCATGGATTGGTTGTCCCAACACTTGGGGCAAATCGATTGTGCCAGGAAGATTGTCTACCTTACCAGCCCTTCAAAGTGGCAGTCGGGTTTTCGCCGCACTTCTGTGGTCCGCATCTTTGTGCATTAGAAGCGGGCCACCTTGCAGATTCGTGATGTCCCCATAGTATCCGACTTTGAGGATGTCTTTCCAAGATTTTCCCGGATGCCTCCGCTCGAGACTCGAGTTTGTCATCGAGTTGCTGCCCTGCATCGCCCGATTTCAAGGCGCCAGATCGAATGCCTCCCAATGAGCTAGAAGAATTGAAGAAGCGCTTGGTGAGCTCCAAGCGAAGGGTTTCATCCGTCCCGCCATCTCCTTGGGGTTGTCCGTGATCTTTGTGAAGAAGAAGGACAAGACTTTGCGCATGTGCGTGGATTACCGCCCTCTCAATGAGGTGACGGTGAAGAACAAATATCCTCTCCCCCGCATTGATGATCTTTTTGACCAGTTGTCTGGAGCTCAGGTGTTCTCCAAGATTGATCTGAGATCGGGCTATCATCAAGTCCGGATCAGGGCTGAGGATATTCCGAAGACGGCTTTCACTACTCGTTATGGTCCATGCGAGTACACCGCCATGTCTTTCGTTTAACCAATGCTCCAAATTGTTCATGAACCTTATGAATTCAGTATTCATGGAGTTTTTGGATAAATTTGTGGTGGTCTTCATTGACGATATTCTTATCTATTCCAAGACTGAAGCAGAGCATGCTGAGCATCCGAAGATTGTTTTGGGCAAATTATGGAGCATCACTTTATGCAAAGTTCAAGAAATGTGAGTTCTGTTGAAGGAAGTGGCATTCTTGGGCCACGTTCTTTCACCGAGGCATAGTTGTGGATCCCAAAGAAGGTCACGATGTTCTATCTTGGGGCCACCAAGTCGATCATCGATGTGCGGAGTTTTCTTGGTTTAGCGGGCTACTATCGCCGCTTTATCGAGAACTTCTCCAAGATCGCAAAGCCGATGACTGAATTGCTCAAGAAGGATAAGAAGTTTGTGTGGTCCTCTGCTTGCGATGAGAGTTTTCAGGAGCTCAAACAGCGGTTGACTTCAGCCCCAGTCCTCACTCTTCCTGATGTCCACAAGAGCTTCGATATTTATTGCGATGCCTCTCGTCAGGGACTTGGGTGTGTTCTTATGCAGGAAGGCAAGGCAGTTGCCTATGCATCTAGGCAAACTGAGGCCTCATGAGCTCAACTATCCCACCCATGATTTAGAGCTTGTCTGTGTGGTTCATGCACTCAAGATTTGGCGGCATTATCTGATCGGTAACCGCTGTGAGGTGTATTCCGATCACAAGAGCTTGAAATACTTGTTCACTCAGCCAGATCCGAACCTCAGGCAGAGGAGATGGTTGGAATTGATCAAAGATTATGACATGAGTATTCAGTACCATCCCGGCAAGGCCAATGTGGTTGCCGACGCACTTAGCCGAAAGGTGTATTGTAATACTCGATGATCCAAGAGCAAAGAACCGCACTTCTTGCACTTCAGCGTCTCAACTTGGGTTTGGTTGAGCATGGTTCCTTGTGTCGCCTTGATTGTGCAACCAACCTTGGTGGATCAAATCAAGTCGACAAAGAATCGATGATGGTGTGGTAAAATCAAGCGCAATATCAAGGATGGATCACCAAGTGTTTCACGTAAGATGAGCACGGTGTTGTGTGGTTTGGGCAATCTTGTGGTCCCAAAGGTCCCAGAGTTGCGGATTTGATTCTTCAGAGGCCCATGATTCACCTTTGTCCATCCATCCCGGCCACTAAAATGTACCAAGATCTGCGTCGAGATTCGGTGGACTCGCATGAAACGCGAGATTGCTGTGTTCGTTGCCGATGTGACATATGTTGTCGCACAAGGCCGAGCATCGCCCGCGCAGGTCTTCTTCACCCTTGCCTATACCGTAATGGAAGTGGATCAGAGGCATGGATTTTATCACCGGTCCGCCTGCATTTCTTCGTGGAAGGATGCTATCCGGTGGTTATTGACAGATTGACGAAAGTAGCACATTTTCTCGCCAAGATGTACCGCCTCGCCACGATAAATTGGCGCACTCTACATATCCCGCATTGTGAGTTTGCATGGTGTGCCACGAACGATGGTGTCGATCGTGGTTCTCTTTTCACTTCCGACTTTGGCACACTTCTACAGGAGGCCATGGGTACCGTCTTACTTTCACCACTTATCATCCTCGGATCGACGGTCGACGGAGCGCGCCAATCGTGCTTGAAGATATGCTCGTGCTTGTGTCCTTTCCTATGGAAAGAATTGGGAGAAGAGTTTGCCGCTTGCGAAGTTCTCTTACAACAACAAATTTTCCAAAGCTAGTCTCGGCATGGCACCGCTCGAGGCATTGTATGGGAGGCGATGCGTAACACCGTTGAACCGGTCGAAACCGTGAAAGGCGCTTCTTTGGTCCGATTCCATCAATGAGGCCGAAAGTCAAGTGCATTTGATTCGTGAGCACTTGCGCCGTAGCTCACCCGTGCGTAAGAGCTATGCGGATCGGCGCCGCCGTGAGTGAGTTTCCACCAATGACTTTGTGTATCTCAAAGTCTCGCCTCGGCGGACATCGCTGCTTCGGTGTCAAGGGCAATCGCTCCTCGATATGCTCGCCATATCGCATCATCAAGAGAGTGGAGCCGTTGCATACAAGTTGGAGTTGCCGCTACACTCGAAGGGTGCATGATGTTTTCCATGTGTCACAATTAAAGAAGTGCCTTCGTGTTCCTGTGGAGGAAACCCCATTGGAAAATATCGATGTGCAGGAAGATCTATCTTATCATGAGCGTCCTGTTCGCATTCTCGAAGAAGCTGAACGCAGAACAAGGAACCGTGCGATCAAGTTCCTTAAAGTTCAGTGGTCGAACCACTCCGAGGATGAAGCCACTTGGGAACGGAAGACCGCCTTCGAGCAGACACCCATCCTTCTTCTCCCAGTGATCAGAATCTCGGGGCGAGATTCCTGTAAGGGGGGGAGATTTGTAACAGCCCTAACTTAGGGTTTGTATTTCAAATGTAAAATTTTGAGGAGGAATAAAAACTTTTGTTGTCTCTTCAAATCATTTGAAAGTTCCTACATTTTTCCCTAGCAATTTCCATTTTCTAGAATTAAATTCTTGTGAATGAAAATTGTTGTCAGCAAATTCTTAGCCTTCAAACTTGTGATCATCCTCTGAAATTATTTTTCCTATCATCTTGATCATCCTATCTACCTCCTGAATTATTTCACAATTTTTAGATTTTATTTGCTATTTCAAATGGCCAAGTCAAACTAGTTGGAAACCTGGTCAAACCCTTGGTCAGCGTGTTGTGAATTTTCTGCAGAATTTTTCAGTGCATAAAAGTTCTGGAAAATTTATGCAATGTTGATCTCTGTCTCAAGTAGCTACCATAAAAATTTCGGAATTTTTGGAGCTCGGGATCTATCTCTAAAAATTCCCTAAACTCTCTCAGCTTTTAAAATCAAAAATCGAAAACATCGCTTTGTCGCTCAACCCGAGCCCGACTCAAACCGACCGCGCCAATTGACTCGGTCGCGCCAACTAGCTGCACCGCGCGAGACCAATCGATCGTGACCGTCCGATGCAAATCGAACGATCCACGCCGCGGCGCAACCGACTGTCCGAATGCATACACCAATCTCACCGCCCATTTCGGATCCAACGGCCGGTGCGATCTGATCAAATCAAACCTCCGGCTCGCACCGCTTTGCTCGCCGCCGACATGTGGGTCCCACTGTCAAGATCAACCTCGCCTTCTCCGCACTCACCGGAGCTCACGGCCGGCGCGCATGCTTGCCACGTCCTCGCCGCCGCCACCTTTTTGTCCTCGTGTCACCGTGAAGCATCGCCGGATCTCATCTACCCACCGAGCCCATCCACTACCCTTCGCGTCCATTCTTGTGTTTTCTCCGCCCAAATTTCCTTTCCGCGAGAAGAACCCGAGAGCAATGCCGCCGTGTTAGCGCCGCCTCGAGCCCGCGATCGCACCTGTGATCCACTCTCTCGCCGCATCCATTTTGCCTGCTCAACTCGTAGCACCCAAAGGAATCATCCGAGCCACTTCATCGCCTCCGCCTCCGGTGATCTCGGCTCAAGCTTACTAGTGCTCGTGAGTTTCTAGCTTCGACACTTGGTCCCTTAGGATCGCATCACCGGCCGAGTCTAACCGTGACCTTGTTTCGCTCTTGGGTGCATCACCGAGGCCGTGCGCCGCTTTCTCTCAAACTCGGTAAAGCGCGCCGTGTCAATTCCGGCGCCACCGCCCTCCTCCATCATCAAGATCGTGGGCTTATCGTTCTCGTGTCTCCGCGATCTCGTGGCGCACCTTCTCAAGCTTCGCCGCGTCAGTAGCGCCATCTCCGCGCGCACCGCACCTTCTTCTCCGCCTCCGCTTCGCGCCACCGCCGGCATCTTCGTGGTCCGCCACCGCTATTGAGTTCGCTAGGTCCTGCGAACCCGGGTACCACTCTTTCGCCGAAACCTCCCGGTTTGTAAGATCCGCTGCGCGCCGCGCATCGCAGCTCGTGCTCGCGGTGAACCGCCGGTGATGATTTGTTTGACTTTAATCATGTCTTCTTTGAGTCACCGATTTGTGGGCCCTCTTAGGTTAATCGCGCGAAATCCTTTAATCCAGCCCGTTATTTATTCTCCGAGTCACCGCCATGTGGGCCCATGCTGTCGCTAGGGTTGTGTAGCTCGTAATGCGCTTTCTCGATGGGAAACGATTCTGTGAGAGTGTTTTAGGTTTGCACTTTAGTAAGTCAAGACGATTCTTTGAATACGCCTTCGACGCCACTTTAGGCGTGCGCTGTCTTATCGGGTCGCGTTCGCGGGCCCGCCGCCGCTGGTCGGGCTTCTCGATCGCGGTAGAAAAAGTATTCATTGCTTTAGTATTTCGGTTTATGTTTTCGTTGAGTCATAATTCAATCAAACTTGTAAAATGTATATCTAATTCAATTTTTGTCCAAATTGCATGAAACCAAGTCTTGTTAATTTTCATTTTAAATGTATTATTTACTAAAATTAGTTTCATCCATGCCTCTATAGCAAAAATCTGTTAACTAATAAAATGGTGTCTTATGTATCTTCTAAATTAGAAAATGCATATCTTTTCCAGTAATTGTCCAAATTAAACGAACCCAATTCTGTAGAATTTCATTTTCAGTATACTAACTATTAGGATAGGTTTTATACACTGGTTCTGTTCATGAAAATTTGTTAAGTGATTAATTAGTAACTTGTTGTGTTTTTAGCTTAGAAAATTCATAGAAAATTGCTAATAACTTAAAATGATTTGTTCCCTGTTTGTAAAATTTTGTTATATCTTGTTTAGGCTGTTGTGTGAGTTTTGGCATGATTTGATGTTGTTGTATGTTTGAGTTTTGTCGGTGTTATTCGTTCTTATTTGCTGTTGTTCGATCGTTAGGCTTCGATATTTGCGGCAACCCTGAGAACGATCCTCCGCAACATATTGAGCAACAGCAGCCAGGCAAGCAGTTTGATCATGTTTAATCCCAGTATTTTAAAGATTAATATTTTGTTTCAATTTGTATGTATGCATTGCTTAATTTGTGTTAAATTGATTAGTTAAATCCGTAGTCGCATATCCTCGTAGCCAAAATATTGATCTCTACTACTCGAGCCTAGGTTATTTGTCGTGATTAGAGGTCATTTGGATGATCTCTTGTCACTTAGTAGATACGATTTCAACTTGCTTAGACATGCTTAGCTATCGGTGAGAATCAAGCGTTATCGACTTTAGTCGGTAACCTTGATCACACAAAATTTACTACAACTTTATGTTTCAAATTTTGCTATGCTTACTTGCAAAACTAAAACCAAAAACAAAATGATTTAGACGCGGCACAATGGTAAGATTGGTGTGATCTGTTGGGTGTGATCGAAAGGTGCCCGGTCAATTAAGGACCGAACATCTTGTGAGTTTCATTATCCAGCATTTCGCGTGCTAACCACACTAGAGGGTATGGGACCTCTCTTGACCTAGTACTTTGGCGTGTATTGGTCCCGGTCGCAGGAGGTCACAGGAGGGATGGAGGTGGGAGCATGGTAGTTGTCCAAAAGCTTTATCCCGAGTGGGTAGTTGTCTTTTCGGCTTTACCATGTAAGCGTATGGGTTTCTATCCATACGAGCTGCTCGGGTTGATACACAATATTGGAAACAGATCTCGTAGGACTTAGTGTGCCAGCATACCTTCTGGAAGTGTGCTTGGCTTAAAGGCGATCCGAGGTGTGGGTACAGTGGTACACCCTGCAGGTTAAAACTATTCGAATAGCCTCGTCCTAGGTGATGGACACGCTTGGGTAAACTTATCGAGAGTTAGACTACAACCTTTTAAAAAATTAAAACTTGTAGGTGGTACGAACTGGGATTCGTGTTATGTTGTGGTGACTATCTGATAGTCACTTCTAGGTGGTTGCTTGTACCTATCTTTATTTCAGCTTATTTCAACAAGAAAATGAATTGCAAACTTGCCTTTAAATTACATTACATTATTGCAAATAAAGTTGGCTTTATGCAAATGAAACATATGACTTCCACCAAATAAGCTCGCATGTAGCATATGAACAGTCCGCTAGTTTACACGTCGGTCTTGCGGTACAAAGACAATCTTTGTACTCGGTGCTTTGCTTAATGTTTTGTTGCAGAGGAAGAAGGTGAGCCTCAGGCCTCACTTCGTGAGTCAGGCCGCCGCTCGTGGGTGACGACTAGGCTTGGCGGTCCTGGCCGATGCCTTGTGGGTTGAAGGCACACCGATTGGCTTTGTTTATAGCCATCTTATGGCACTTTGCTTCATTGCCTTTCTCGTTGTTATTTGTGTATCTTTTGGGCGGTCGGACGGTGTCCGTAATAACCTATACTTTTGTTTATCTTCCGCTTGGTAGTGTTGTGTTTGGACTCTATGTGTGGAATGGAGTTGATGTCTAATTTGGTACCGGTGTGTATATCGTCGAAGTATACATATCTCGAGGATCGCTTTATTTGATTTGTGATGCTAGGGCCAGGTGGTTGGTTAAGCATTACAAACCAAATAAACTGGGGTCCTCACACCTTTCTGGAAAGCTTTGACCTTCAAGAAGATCTCACCTACGTGGAGCGACCGATTAAAATTCTAGATGTCGCAGAACGTGTTACCAGAAGCAGAATAATCAGATCGTACAAGGTGCAGTGGAGTCACCATCTAGAAAGCGAAGCCACAGGGAAAATGAAGAAGAACTCAAGGCCAACTACCCTCATCTTTTTGCTAACCAAGTCTGAATCACGGGGTCGAGATTCCCTTTAGGGAGGGTAGGTTTGTAACAGCCCAAATTCCAATTTCCAGTTGAAAATAAAGTTTAATTATTTTATTGGATTTTTGTGGAATTTTTAAAGCTTTTCCTTAACCAAATTAAAGCTAAAACAAAATTATGTGCAAAATCTATTACCAGATAATAGCTGGAAATATTTTTCTTAAATCCTAAATGCTCCAGAGAATTTCTGTGAATTTTCTGATAATTTTTGGAATTATTTTGCTATATTCTAAAGCCTAAATGAATTATCAGCAATTAATTAAATCAGAAATCGAAACAAAATCTTCCAACAGTGTTTGGGCCGAAACCCAGCTCGGCCCACATCCCTTCCGCGTGCGCACTCGGCCCGCTCCGCCGCGCCACCTCCTCCCTCTCGCCGATGCCAGGTCCACCCACGATCCTTTCTCTCTCCCACCACACCAGCAGATCCCAACCGTTGGATTAAAATCCAACGGTCGACTCTACAAAGCATCTGGAAGGTCCGAATGTTCTACGCAATCGGACCGTTAGATCTAAATCCAATGGCCCACGTGCATCGGGCCACTTAACGATTCACCGCAACCCCGTGATCTATTTCAACCGTTAGATCGAGATCAAACGCTCACGCCGATTTCACTTATCGCCGCCCATCGCTTGTCCACCGCTCGATCAAAATCGCACGCCCACCGTCATCGCCTCGCGCGCCTTCCCCACGGCCGCCGCCGTAAACCGCCGCCATTAAAGCCAACGCCCGAGCTTCCTCTCTGCGCTTCTCTTCCCCACTCCTTCGCCATCGGCGCGCATTGAAGACTACTCATCACGCCGCCCCACCGGCCGCCCCTTCTCTCATGCCCACGATCGCGAACACCATCATTACCGCCGCCGCATGACCTTCACGCCGCCGTTTCAACCACGCCCGCATCCTATAAATAGGGGCTACGGAGCGCCTTCACCGCATCTCAACGCCGCCACTCACAAAACTCCTCCGTCACCGTAGCGCCCCACCTTACGAAGTTTCTTCGCCGCGACCTCGGAAGATTCTTCTCCGACTCGACGCCACCGAGCTCCATCATCCTCGCCGTTGGTACCATCGCACGCCGCACTGCGCGGCGCCGCCGCCGCCATCCACTCCGCGGCGATCCCGAACGTCTACTTGCCGACGATCGGGTTCGCCGCCGCCAAATTCCGTTGCCGCCGATTTACCTTTCCGCCCCGCTCCGCCGCTGTTTTGGTAGCCCCTGAGTTCGCACTGTTCTCCTCTACATTATGCACGCACTCACTCGACTCGCCGCGGCGTAGAACGCCGGCGAGCCCGCGCCCGCGCCATCGCGCTCACACGGACCTCGTGGCATAACCACGTAGGCGCCAGGTCAGCGCCACCTCGATGCCAAACGCCGCGTGGCTGCCCACGTGGTGGCCACCTCAGCCACGTCCACCCCCTCTCGGAGCCGAAGTCCGTGGACTTGGTTCATGTGAACCGGTCACCGATCAGGTCCACATGTCGAAAAATTAATTCATTTCTTTTAATTTCCGGAAATTCATCGCTAAGCGTCAAGATTGCGCAATAAATAGAATTTTCTTTAGAAAATAATTCGAGAATTCAATTAAATTCCAGTTTTGTATTAAACTTCTAAAATTCATATCTTTTGCATTTGAACTCCAATTGAGTGGTTCAAATTGCAAAATTTGTCTAAAATCATAATCTAGCTAACTAAAGCAAAATATTTCAATTTGGAGTTAGTTTGATCTGAGTTTTGAATTTATTTGAATTTGAGTTGAATTTGTCGTATTTTCACGTATAGACTTCGACGACTCCGGAGAGTTAGATCCTTCCGACGATTTAGAGTTCCAAGACTTCAACGAAGGCAAGTTACACTATTGATCATATTGTTCCTATTGTTTTAAAGTATTTATTTACTATTTACAATTTACTATTGCATGCATATGTTTATAAAAATATCTGAATATCCTGATTTCGTATATAATTGTTCCAAACTCCTTGGTATGGCCAATTTGACTATCAAACCTGAATACCTTGACACCTTAGATAAAATTGTTCAAATGCTTAGCCTTGCTTAGATAATATTTACAAATTTGGGAGAATTTAGTCAAATCTTTACAATTTAATTTAAAATGTGTTTCTGTGGTAATGTTTTAACATGAAAGGTTTATAAAGGGGTTTTTACTCTAAATAAAATGAAAAGGGTTTGGACTTGGCGAGATGGATGGATGGTGGAGTGCAGTTCATGCACTGGTCTAATCTGTTAGGATTACGACCCGTGGTTTTAAATTGGAAGTCGCCGAGTCGCTTAAGGACCGGTCTTTGAGCGTATTTTGCTACGCCTCACAGTACCACCACATGTCCCGTATGGGCAGGATTTGGCTAAATAATCTGAGTGTCTTAGTGTTATTTGTGCTATGTTGTATGTGTGGGCGTTGGTTAGACATTAGTCCCACTCGGCGCAAGAGGGTGGTTCCGAGGATGGATAATCCAAAGGTAGCGAAACCTTAGCGGGCATGAATACGAGGGACACCGCTTTGTAACGGCCTCATGATAATTGCTTAGTCACACGCCTCGGGCGTGCTTTGGCCGACATTAAAAGCATTTTATCTCGTGTGGGTAAAGCCGTACAACCTCTGCAGAGTGTAAAACTATTCGAATAGCGCGTCATGGTCATGGACATGCTAGCAAAGCCACTCTAAGTTAGAATTGTTTTTGGTTTATAAAATGTGTTCAACGTGATGTTTTAGGATGGATAGTCCTATGGTAAAATTGGGTGGTTAGCCAAGTGTTAGGAGGATATCCTTCAATATTCAACTAATGGAGGTCATCCAATATTCATTGCCATTTTGTCACCGTGTCTTTATTTGAAATACTAAAATTGACCTTACAAAAGTATTAATGGTAATCAAATGTCGCTTATGCAAAACAACCTCGCCATTACCTTTGTTTACCTTATGCATGCATTAAACTTTCTATATTGGGTGTGACTTATGAGCACGGAAGTTGTGCTCACTCTTGCCGAATAAATCTTATTCAGAGAAGACATTTTTCCCAACGGTGAGGATCTTGACGAATAGGTCAAGTCCCAGACGATTGCTGTGGCAAGTCGTGTGGCCTACTACTACTACTACTACTACTCTTCCGCTGTGTTATTTCTTTTCTTTTGGCCGCAGGTCCTTTTGTAATAAACTTTGAATTATTATCAATAAACTCGTGATATGATTGTGCTATCACTTTTTGTTTAACTGTGTACACTAGAAAGCCTGGACTAGTGTATGAACACAGAGAATTTGGGATCCTTCGTTCCCGGGTTCGACATGGGATGATATATTTTCCGGATAAATTTTAAAATCACACAATCACTTTGTAAAATACATAAATATTTATTTTAGCCCGAAAATATTCATTTAAAGACAATTATTTTTCTTTAAGTCAATATAATTTCTAAAAATGCAACAAAAATATTTTCAGCCAAGATAATTTATCTAGACTTTAGTAAAATACTTCCCAGTCACAATACAAGTTTTATCTTGTATTTCCTTGAAAACTTTAAATAAGTTTTTAGTCTTTGGCTAAAAAGGAAGGTTTTACTTGGTAACAGCAACTCCCAACTGGTGATTAAGAACAGTAAGGCTATGAACAGTGTCCCATTACTGTTCATAATGCAGATTATTATCGCATGCACTGGGGTCACATAGGCTCTCGCCTCACCTCTCACTGCGGGATAGCATACTCGAGCTGTTGGGAACTGAACTATTCTTTAGCACGGCTATTTCATCCGCAATTGGGAGGTCAAACAGAAAGGACAAATCAAATTCTAGAAGACATGTTACGAGCTTGCGTGTTGTCCTATAGTACGAGTTGGGAGAAATGCTTGACATTTGCTGGATTCTCCTACAGCAACAGCTCCCAATCGAGTCTTCAAATATCTCCGCTCAAAGCACATTAGGGGAGAAAGTGCAGGACCCCTATATTCTGGTCTGAAGTTGGCGAGAGATAGTTCTTTGGACTAGCCATTATCCAAGAAGCACAAGAACAAGTTGACGCGATAAAAAGACGCTTAAAGGAAGCGCGGTCACGACAAAAGAGTTATTCCGATCGTTGTCGCTGTGACCTAAGCTTTGAACTAAACGATTTTAGTTATCTCAAAGTCTCCCCACTGTGAGATATCCGCTGTTTCCAAGTCCATGGGAAACTGGCACCTCGGTACATCGGTCCGTATCGAGTCCTCGAAAGGAAAGGCGAGGTAGCATACCAGTTAGAGTTGCCACCTCAACTTTCAGATGTGCACGACGTCTTCCATGTATCACAGCTCAAGAAGTGTCTTCGGACTCCGACCGAACTCATTCAGTTTGAAAATATTGATCTCTAATCGAACCTTTCTTATCGGGAGCACCCGATCCGAATTCTAGACGAAGCCACGCGACACACACGTAGCCACACCATCAAGATGTTAAGAATTCAGTGGAGCAACCACACCGAAGACGAAGCTATTATTCAAATTTCTAAATTCATCTAAATTCGAGCTCTATTTATCTGATATTTTTATTTAATTTTTGGAGTTTGTTTTCTCTTTGTTATTTATTTATTTAGTTTATTTGCTTGTTTGCGAGTAGACGTTGATACTTGGGGAAGTTTTGAGCAAGGAGTTCACCAAGATCAAGTTCAATTCTAGGATTTATTCCAAGGCAAGTCGTAGTCCTTTGATCATATTGAACTTATGATTTCAAAAGTATATTATTTTATACAATTGCATGCTATCTTTATATCAATTGTTTTGGGATTAGCTATCACTTATTGCCATTATGCCTCCATTGAATAATTGAATGCCATGAATCCTTTGTCACCCTAGCATGGATAATTTTAGTTGAACATATATGTATTACCAACATCGGTATCGTATTGATGCTTAGTCAAGCTTAGTTATGATGGTTCATTATCACATGTGTCATAATGATTAATCTTGACTTAACAAAATATGAATTGTGTACCATAACGGGGTATGTCATTGGTTTTAGTTAAACAAAAATTGTTTTCGCTCGGGCAAGTGGATAGTGGATTGAGGGTGTGGGTTTAGCACGTTTTGGTTGTGAAAATATCGCCTGAGTAACTGGTCAAGAACTTAATCTTGTGCGCCATTGAATTGAGCCTTAGCCGTACAACCACATGTCTTGTATGGACGGGGCCTAGCTAATTAATTAGCGATGTTTTGATTTGGTTATGTTTGGATTGTGTTTGGCGCAAGAGGGGTGGCTCTGTCTGGTTGGATAAAGACATTCGGTGTTGAAACCTTAGCGAGCAGAACCAAGTTAAAATAGGACTTTGTAAAGGCCTTGTCACGTGTTCTAGACTGCTTATCTAAGGTAGTGAGCAGTGGTATCGACGAATGCAAAACAAACTAGAGAAGTCGTGTCATGTGGGTAAAGCTGTACAACCTCTACAGAGTATAAAACTATTTGAATAGCCGTGTCCGCGGTTATGGACGTGCTCAGGGATTTCACATGAGATATAGAGTTTCTTATAAAATGAGTCAAAGTGTGAATGAGAAGTTCACTTGATGAATATAATGTTTGTTTGGTGAACGAATAATTCACTTGGTGGTTTGTCTTAGGAAGTGGATGGGTAGTTCACTAGTTGTTTTAAAGAAATTGTTTACTTTATGTATTTACTATTCTTTTCAATTATGCATTTCAATCTATTTAGTATATTTTTTTGTAAATATTGCTTTCTGCAAATGAGCCAGACAGCTAACCTTTGTTCAAGACATACATGAATACTATTTGTATACATTTCCCCACAACTTGCTGAGTGCTTTATGTACTCACAGCTTCAATTTCTGCGATTCAGTTGAACAATATTAAGCTGCTTAAGAGTTCTTCGCCCAGGAGTACCATAAAGGTTTTGCGGATTATGATGCGTTCTCCACTCGATTGCCTGTGGGCATGTTGATTGACCATTTCAAGAGTTTCGTTCAGCTGCAAGAGTTTATTTGTTTCTTTAGCCATACGTAGCAAGTTAAGTAAACGTTGACCATAAGGTCCAGTTATTATTATTATTCGTTACTTTGAGATCTTTTTAGTTAAAACGAATAAATGGATGGTATTTCATCATTGTTTCCTGTGTGACCTAGCTACTGATCTAGGACTAGTTCAAAATACACAGAGGGTTCCTGAGATGCATTTTCGGGTCCCGACAGAGGTGGTATCAGAGCCATATCGACTGTAGAATACAACCTTAGTTAGCATGGTTGTTTTAGCTAAAAGCTTCAAAACTTATTTTCTAAATCAAATCAACTTAATTTGATTTAAGTGGCCATTCTTTCTCATCTATTCTATTTCTTTTCTCATCTCAGTCTATTCCATTCTTATCCTAGTCTATTCTTTTCTCATCATATTCTAGAAATCTTGTTCCTTACCTTTGCTGAATTTTGTTTGATAATCTTAAATTGACTTTCTCGCCTTATTAATTTCTCTAGTTCGGAAGAAAGAAGTCGAATCACCAGCAATGGTCAAGAGTATCTTCGTCACTTCATTCAGCTTGTTTTGAAGAGTCTCCATTCTCTAGTCCAGTAGGAGCCACGATTAGAAGTTTTTAGTAGCGTTTTAGATCATTGTTGCATTAGGTCTTTATTTGGGTTATGTGTAAGTGGGAGTTGCAGTTTTGCTGTCAAGCATTATGTTGCAGTCACACTAAGGCTTTAATTTGAAGAGTTAAGTTGTTCTTTTATAGCCTTCCAGCTATGTTATCTTTGTCTTTTACCTCGGGTATAATCTATCTTTCCCCTGATTAAGTTGTTTATATCTTCTCTATCATGTTCTATCTCATCTATCGTGCTATTCCCTATCATCTACATTGCTTTTCTATCTTACCTATTAAACTGGTGAACAATCGTCGCGGATGGTTGACACTCGCAACACGTCGAGACGTACTCAGTCAGATGATGTCAATGCCACTATCAATGGACAGTCACCAGTACCTGGAATCGTCGATCCAAATATGGTGCAATTTCTATCAGCTCAGACTCAACTCATGAACGTGATGATACATAATATAAATTAAGTGATGAATCTACAGAATCAGACTGCTGAAGCCCTAGTCACTGCCGCAGCTGCAGCTCGAACCGTAGTTGCAACTTCCACCGTAGGACATTTGATCTTCTGGGTCTCTTGCAACCTCAGGGGCTTGTATGCAATGAGAGAGGAAGCTTGATATGAGCACAGAGCAATTGCCAAGAAGAGCACATATCTCCCTTATTTGTACTGCTTGAGAAGCAAGTGCACATTTTGATCAGCCCAACCCTACATTAGTTCTTGATGCATCATTTGAGGATGCAATGTTCAAACAAGGATGGCTTCAAACATTACATGGAAAAAATTCACAAATTCACACAAGCATGAAACCAAACAAAACATTCACAGATTTCTTCAAGCACATCAATCGACTTTACCTCTCACATTGCTCCATGGGCAACAACATTTCAGTGACTTAGAAAAGTACCATGATGCTATGGAAACAATGGTACATGCAAGCATCTGCAATTTGCATCTCAACCAACTAAAATACATGTGGATTTCTAGGCCGCAAACTTTACATCTCAACCAGCAGCATCATTCGTTCAAACAAGAAATCAAAGGAGGAAACGAGACCTTACCTTCACCGGAGCCGCCATGGTGCTCTGAAACGCGAAGAGGAGGAGACAAAATAGGGAGGGCAAGGGGGAAAGGCGGATGACGAGCATACCTTCGCCGGAGCCCACCGGTGGTCCTCGGAAAACTGCGATGGCGAAGAAGTCGGGGAACCCCGGCCTCTAGGTTTCCGGCCGCCGTCTCGTGCAAGCGCGCGTGTTCGGGGCCTACGGCGGAGCAATCGATGACCAGAGGTGGCGCAGTCGACGACCCGAGGCGGCGTAGTCGAGGACAAGAGGGGCGCACACGGGGGCCGGAGGCGGAATCGCCTCCTCGTCGCGAGAACAGCGGGAGGGGAAGAGAACGCGAGGGGAAAGCCGAAGGGTTACAGGCTGGGGTCGCGCGATGGATTAGCTGTGGGGGTAGTTCGATGGCAATTGCGGGTAAAATCATCCAACTTCAAAGGGTATTTTCATTTTGCAAGGTTGGATTCTCACGAGAATCTACGGAAAGGCTGCTTCTCGTTGCTAGTTCATTTTTGAGACAACTCCTCGCGAGAATCAGAATTAGATCGTTTTGGAAAGCTGCGTGTTTGGTACAACTCCATCAGATCCGAACGAGAAGCTAGGAGTACGAGCTGTACCAAACAGGGACTAAGCTTGCATACCTTTATAGCTTCCTTTGGATCGACAAAACCCTCAGGTTGTGTCATGTACACATCCTCACATAGGTTTTTATTTAGGAAAGCCGTTTTGACATCCATTTGACATATCTCATAGTCGAAATATGCAGCAATAGCTATAATGATCCGGATAGACTTGAGCATAGCAACGGACGAGAAGGTTTCATCATAATAAACACCTTGAATTTATCTGAAACCCTTCGTGACCAGTCTTGCCTTATGAATGTGAACATTTCCATCCATATCTATCTTTTTCTTAAAAATCCATTTGCACTCAATGGTTTTGACACCATCAGGTAGATCAACCAAGTTCCAAACTTGATTATCATACATGGACTTTATCTCGGATCTCATGGCTTCAATCCATGATTCAGAGTCTGGGTCCACCATCGCTTCTGAATAAGTTTTAGGCTCATCATTATTCAACAATAATATGTCATGCCCATACCTTATAGCCAATTTACGTGGCCTTTTAGATCTTCATGGGGCTGATGCTTGATCTATAGATTCAACAACATTTTGTTCATTCTGTAGAGGTTCAGCAAGAGTTGAAATATTTTCAGATGTTTCCCGAATTTCTTCGAGTTGCACTGTGAGGACCCCGGTTTATTCGGCTTGTAATGCTTAGCCTTCCATTGACCCTAGCAACACAAATCAAATAAACCAAGCCTCGAGATATGTATACTTCCCAGAAACGCAGTATACACACCCCGTTACAAAATCCTGCATCAATTCCATACATCACATAATACAAGTCTACCAAAAGACATACATAATATAAAGTTATTACAAAAGAGTCGACCGGCCAAATGACATCAAAGTGACAGTAACAGCGGAAGCAAAAGCGTCATAAGATGGCTATAAACAAAAGACGACCGGTTAGCCATAACCCATAAGGCAACCAACCGGGCCGCCAAGCTAGTTGTCCCAAAAGCCGCACATCTCACAAAAGTGAGACCCTTGGGGCTCACCTTCTTCCTCTGCACGCAATAAGCAATGCAGGTGAGTACAATAATCTACTCGCAAGACTTACGAGTAACAAGCCTATACATAGCTACATGTGAGCTGAATTCAAAGGAAATGGTTATATGGTTAATTGGATGCATAAAGCAATTTTTATTTGCAATAATGTAATAGATTGAAGGCAATTTGTAAAATCTGTTTATAAGTATTGAAATAACAGCGAGTAACAATAAGTAACAAGTAACTACCTAGAGGTGACTAACCCAATAGCCACCACAACATAGCACGAATCACCGATTCGTACCACCCTTCAAGTTTTAATTAAAAGGTTGTAGTCTAACTCTTGAAAAGCTTACCCAAGTGTGTCTATAACCTAGGACGAGGCTATTCGAATAGTTTGAACCCTGCAGGGGTGTACCAATGTTCCCACACTTCAGACCACCTTTAAGCCACAATAAGCACACTTCCGAAGGTATGCCGGCACGGCTAAGTCCTACGAGAAATTTTCAATATTGTGCATTAACTACGAGCCGCTCGTATGGATAGAAACTCATACGCTTACATGGTAAAGCCGAAAGACAACTACCCACCCGGGGTAAAGCTTCTGGACAACTACCATGCTCCCAAACACCATCCCTCCTACGACCCCCTACGACTCGGAGCCAACACACGCCAAAGTACTAAGTCAAGAGAGGTCACATACCCTCTAGTGTGGTTAGCACGCACAAAATGTCTGGATAACGGGGACTCACAAGATGTTCGGTCCTTAATTGACTCTGCACCATTCCGCCGCACCTGTACACACCATCGTACCATTGTGCCCAAGTCGAAATCATTTTATTTTCAGTTTTGGTTTTTGCAATTAAAAATAGCACAAAGCTGAAACATAAGGATCATAATAAGTTTTGTGTGATCAAGGTTATTGACAAGTCGATAACCGCCCATTTCTACCGGTAGCTAAGCATGGCTAACCAACATACTCCAAAACTACTAAGTGACAAGGGCTCATCCAACGAACCCAAAATCACAGCAAGTATTCCTAGGCTCAGTAGTAGAGGATAAACATTCACCTACAGATTATGCATCTAATAGGTCAACTAATCGACAATAGTTTAAAAACAAGATAGCAATGCATACGTAGAATTTGCAAACAACATATTAGAATTTGAAAATAGTAGGAGCAACATGTCCAAATGATGCTACATCTTCTTGCCTTGCTGGAGGGCAGAGTTTGGCTGCTGAGGATCAGAATCAAGATCAATAATATTGTCGGAACCTATCGCAAAAACGCAATAAAACCAATAAGAACAAAGAACACCAAACAAGGCTCAACAGCAAAATGCATCCAAATCTAATGAAATTTACACAACAACAAGGGTATGATTTTAGACAAATTTAGGAACAAGAATTATTCAATTTGGACTAAGCATGCAAAAGTTATAGCCAAAACAAATTCTCTCAGCCTGAAAAATTCAATTTAAATTAATTACCGGTACTGTTCATGGCATAAATTTCCAGAAAATCTAGAACCTGAAATTTTTATGGTAGGTAGATAATGACATCCTAAGAACAGCAAAGTTGAGTTTACTGAATTTGGAGTCAAAATGAATTACTTATGATTTTTCTAAGTTGTAAAACTAGCACCTATCATATTTCAGAAATAAAACCATGGTCAAAACCTATTTCATATTTAAGTATGCTAATAGAGGAATTTACAGTTCGAGTTTGCTTAGTTTGGAGTTATACAAAAAAGTTATGCATTTTACAAGTTTTAGTTGAATTTCTGAATATTCAAAATGGTCAAAACAAGTTAATATTATTTACAAAATTTTCTAGCACAGAATAATGTCTAAATGCATTTTTAGATTAAATTCTAGTTAAAATGAATTTAACACCGTTGGAATCAACTAAAAGGAATTAAAATGAATTAGTTATGAATTTTCAAAGTTTAAAACAATTCTCAGTTGACAAATAAAGGCTCACTGGAAAACAGACCAGCTTAATCAAAAATAAATGACATGGGCAAATAAGGGCCGTAGATCGGGAATCCTACGGTCCACGCCAAGACGGCCAACGAGCGCGCGCACAAATGCCGCAAGACGCGACCTACCGTGGGATCAAGATCCAATGGCCCAGGGTGAGCGGGACAATCGGAGGTCCAAACGTACCCACCATCCACAGCCGCAGATCTAGAGATGGAGGGCTCAAAGAGATCGAGGCACTTAGAACTCCAAATGTGCCGAGGAGGTCTGGCCCGTTAGATCAAGATCTAACGGTCTAGAGCTGATAGGGAGATCCTAAGGTTAAGGATCTATGGAGAAGGTCTTGGACGGCCAAGATCTACCAGAGGAGGTCCTAGATGAAAGGATCTAAACGAGGGAGGTCCTGAACGGCTAAGATCTCGCAGAGGGAGGTCTTAACGGTCAAGATCTAGACTGGGGAGGTCCGCAAAGATAAAGACTTAACAGAGGGAGGTCTTAACGGTCGAGATCTCCGCTAGGAGGTCCTAAACGGTCAAGATCTTACCGGGGGTGGTCCTGAAGGTTAAGACACACGAGAAGGGGAGGTCCTGGGGTTTTCTTTGCAAAAGACTAAGGGGTGGTCTTTTGCAAAGAGGACCCCAAAGGAGGTCCCGAGGGTGGAATCCGCAAAATAACCATGGAGAGGTCTTTTGCGCACGGAGATGATCTAAACGGCTAGGATTTAACGAGGGTGGTCCTAAATGGCTAGGATCTAAACAAGAGGGAGGTCCTCGCACTAAAGCTTTACAACGGGGAAATCTAACGGCTAAGAGCTAATCCACAGAGGTCTTTAACGGCTGAGATTAACCCTAGGAGCTCCTGTGACTTGACAAAAACGCGACAACAGTACAGAGCACCGTGCTTTGGTCACCGGCTTGTCACCGGTGACCACGGCCACGGCGGCGCCAACCACAGGTGCCAAAACGTGCGCAATACTATCGCGAACCTAATGGAGGCACTCTCGACGGCAGAGCTGGCCTAAATCACCGGCGAGCCAGAGAGGGGCGAAGGAGCTCCTACGGTGAAAACCAACAACAACGAAAATCACCGCCACAGTATAAACCAACAGGTCCTAGTGCACTAAAGGACTATAACGAACTTACAGTACACGTGAGAGGTCCGAGGAAGTCGAGAAGCTCGCAATGAGACAATCGCCGCACGAGGAAGATGAAGTGAAAAATGACGGCATGAGCAGAAAGAGTGAGACTAGGTCATCCCATAGCCTCAATAAAGCTCTAAGAAGGCCCAAGAGCACCCAAATGAAAAATGAAGCACTCACCGGAGCTGAGGAGGAAAAATGGGTGATTTCGACCGACACGATCCCAACTTAGAATTAGGGGATTCCTTTGAATGAAACCCAAAACTAAGTTAGGAGAAAAGATTACGGGGTTAAGGAGCTCAAAAGGGTATAAGAAGAATTGAAGAAGAACCACTAGAGCGCTGAAGGCACCAACAGGGATTCCCGGCCACTAATGGCGATTTGGGAAAATCAGTGGTTTTGAGCTCCAAAAACCAAGAGAGGGCTAGGGTGGTGTAAAGGAACACCAGGAGGGGTTTTGGGGGGCTTTATATATCTAGAGGACTAGGGTCTGGGCAAGGATAGGGGCCCAAAGGTGAGCTCGGTTCATGGTGCAGCCATGGACCATGAAATTGACGAGAGCAACTGGAAATCATGACCTTGGGGATGATAACCTGGCGCGCATTAAATGATTACCGCAAAGAGTCGTTGCAATCCTCCCGGAGGTGACACATCACTGCAAAAAGCTCTCCAAGCCATGTCCTGTCACACGCGCACACGCCAGAGGAAGAAGATGATGACCAGGAACTTAGAGGGCCCACAATTCAGTGAGAGGGTCAAAGTGGCTCGGGTGAAAAAGAATGGAAGGGTTAGGTTAAGAGAGTCAAAAGATCTAGACAGTTGGATGAGATTTAGACGGCCATGATTAAAGGGGGGCTCTCGGAGGTCCGAAGGGTCTTGCGAATAAGGGTCGTCCGATATAAATCTGACGGTTGAGATTGACGCGCGCCCATTTAAAAACGGCCCGGTGCATTTAGTTGGTTAGGTCCAACCAAGTGGCTCGAGCCCGAGTCTGACTCGAACCCAACCGGTTTGACTTAGGGTTTTAAATGAGGGCTAAGAACTTTGAAGGATTTTTAAAGGTAGTAAACTAACTCTAAAAATTCTGAAATGTTTACAGGAGCTTGCTAATTGTGACATTGAGCTTGTATAGAATTTTCAGAAGTTTTTATGCAGTGAATTTCCCTCAAAAAATTCAGCAAGGTGTTGAGCTAGGGTTTGACTGCCTTCTAAAAATATCCAAACAATTTCTAAAAATTGTGAAATTTTTCAGAGGGGTCACATACCATCCCTAGAACTTGAGAAAAATATTTTCAAGCGATAATCACAAGATTTGACAAGAATGTTTTTGAAGGGTCAATATTTGGATCAAAAGACTTGTGACTTTGTATTTTCATAACTCTTTTACAAGAATTGTTTAGAACATATAAGAAATACAAGATGTAAGAAAAGTTTTTAATTTCTACATATTTTCTTACATTTGAAACACAAGTCCAAACTTGGGATGTTACATGCACCTTGCTCCCACTGACTCTTTTGGAAAGAAACTCTTTCTCCAAGAAGACACCATTACGGGCAACAAATACTTTGTTTTCATCCCACTTATAAAAGTAACATCCTTTAGTTTCCTTAGGATACCCCACAAAGAAGCACTTATCAAACTTGGGTGTGAGTTTATCAGACGTCAAACATTTGACATATGCCTCACAACCCCATACCTTGAGAAAAGACAATTGGGGACACTTCCCAGTCCATATCTCATATGGTATCTTCTCTATTATTTTTGATGGAACCCTATTTAAAGTGAAAGCAGTTGTTTCTAGAGCGTATCCCCAGAATTGTAATGGAAGATCAGATTGGCTCATCATTGACTGAACCATGTCCAACAATGTTTTTCATTCTGACACCCCGTTCCATTGAGGCATTCCTAGCGGAGTAAATTGTGGAACAATTTCACACCTCTTTTGATGATCACCAAACTCATGGCTCAAATATTCACCTCCACGATCAGATCGTAGACATTTGATTGTCTTGCCAAGTTGATTATGTACTTCATTCTAAAATTCTTTGAACTTTTCAAAAGATTCCGACTTATGTCTCATCAAATAGACATAACCATATATATTGAAATCATCAATAAAAGTTATGAAGTACTGAAAACCACCTCTGGCTGAAGTGTTCATTGGTCCACATACATCTGAATGTATAAGGGCCAACATGTCACTCGCCCTCTCATCTCTAGCTGTGAAAGGTGCTTTTGTCATCTTGCCAAGTAAACAAGATTCACATGTTTCAAATGATTCAAAATCAAATGAGTTTAGAAGACCATCTTTATGGAGCTTCATCATGTGCTTCTCATTTATATGACCTAGTTGACAATGCCAAATAAAAGTGGGATTCATTTCATTGGGTCGATGTCTCTTAGCATTAACGTTATAGATAGGCATATCCTCAAGATTCAAAATATACAATCCATTCACCAATGGAGCATGGCCATAAAGCATATCTTCAAAATAAATTGAACAACAATTATTCTTTATTCTGAACTCATAACCTTCTGCTCCTAAACAAGAATCACTTGTTACATTTGTCGTGAGATGGGTCGTTATGCTAACAAGTGTCCACAGAAACAAAAGGCCGACACCAATTCCTTTCAATTTGGGAGCTACACCAGTCAGGACTTCTTTGCCAGGAGCAGGAAGAGGAGTGCCACAGACTCCAAATCAAGCTACTAGGGCTCTATCAATCGCAGCAAGAGGAAGGTCAATCACGCCATCAGAGAAGAAGTCCAACCAGTCGAATGTTGTTTCGTATGTTTTAAGTTAGACTCATGACAGAGCCTATTCCTTAGCCACCAATCTTGGGGACGAGATTCCCTTTAAGGGGGGTAGGTTTGTAACATCTCAAAATTTTAGTCTGTTTTGAAGTGTAAAAAAATAAAAATAACCATTTGAGTTTTTCTGCTAAAGTCAACTAGTTCAGAATACACAGAGAGTTCATGAGATACATTTTCGGGTCTCGACAACCCTACATCGATTCCTCATGGCCGTAACACTCCTACACCTCCTTCATCCTTCCCGGCCATCTAAGGAGCACTCGCCGCCCGAACGCCTCCACGTGAAGCTCCACTGCGCCACCTCAGTTCACCATCGCCGGCCTTCTCCAAGCTTTCCAAGACCCTTCCCTTTCTTCTGGTGAGATCCTAGCAACCTCTAGTACCTCATGCACACACTAGTTGGCTAAGGGCGATGATGATTTAGTAGTTGGCTTGTAGGCTGAAGCACCGCCGCTGCTCAACACCACCGCGCCGCTGCTCTGGTCCACCGCCGGCCATGTCCCGACCACCCATGGGACCAGCTAGGTCTGGGGGTTCCATTTTTGGCATCCACCGGTGCCACCGTGGACCACCCGCTGGTGACAAGCGCGGAAGCCAACGCTGCTCTGGGCTATCCAAAACGGACATGCACTGTAGCAAGGTCATTAAGGCCAAATTCCGGTAGTTTAGGACAACACAATGATTAGGTTGAATTTAATAACCCTCTGTTAGACTGACATGTGAGACCGAGCCAAAAGATTAAAGAAAATCTAATTCGAAACATTGTTACTAAATGAGTCACTAACATGCAGGTCCCACCACTTAAGTGCACAGTGAACACCTCAGTGAACCCGTGCACTATGCGCATGGACCCTTGGTCAACACACTTTTCCCATGAACCAAGCCACTGACAAATCGACTCCACACGTCAGGATAATAAAAATAAGAAAGAAATAGAAAATACGTTTTAGTTTTGAGGAAATACGCTTTCTCTTTTTGGAAAGCGTAAACCTTAGTGAGTCTAGAGGATAATACGTTTTCCTTATTGGAAAGTGTAAACCTCGTTAGAACGTATGCGAGAATACGCTTTCTCTGCTGGAAAGCGTAAGACTCAGAAATACGTCGTTGACGTCATCATTTCTATTTTCTGAATTTTCAAAAAGAACCAAATTCAAACCTTAATAACATTTGCATAAAAACTCTAAATTGAATGATTTTTGTCTCTAAATTCATCTAAAATCATTCTCTACCATAATATCTAAAAAATATTTGAATTTGGTTACTGTTGAATTTATTTGCATTATTTAATTCGTTTCCAGCCCTTTTTGGAAAAGACGTTCATTGCGCAAACGAATATTTTGACGACCAACCATCCTCATATTCAGAACAACAGGAGCAAGGCAAGCACCTCCTTTGATCATATTAATCCCATTATTTTTACTTACTGTACATTGTTTTGCAAAATCTATATATGAAAATGCTATGTTTGGAAAGTTGGTAGTTGTAAATCCTATTCAATGCATATATCTCCTTGAAATATTGATTCCTTACATCGTGTATCCATTAGGTTATGGGTTAGACAATATATAATGTCATTTGGGAGTTTTTTCAAGTGCGATTATCGCACAACTGCTAAATAGAATGATAGATTTTTCATAAAAGATATAAAGGACAATATGATAAAAATAAAATTGGGAGATTTATGAAAAATATCCAGAGGGGTGTACCTCTGTTATTTTTGTATAAAATAAAAATGCAAAAACCTAATTTTCGACGCAAGTAGTTATATTATATTATGAGAATAGTGAGGGTGTACCTTACTAGTAGATAGGAGGATTCTAGCCTGTGTCAATTAAGGACCGAACGTGGTGCCATCAATCTAAGACTAAGCGTCCAACCATATGTGCTAGTATGGGACATCCTTAGCTAATTAAGTTATCGAAACCTGACCTTGCACGAGGGGTAGGCAGTAGACATGCGAGCATGTTTGATTGCCGACATAACGGCGAATGCCTCACTGAGGCGAGGGTGTACCCAGGTGAAGTGAGGATAAACATTCGACGGGCTAAGTGCAAGGTTAGGGCTAGATAATGTAAAGGCTTCGACGCGTGCCCTAGACTGCTTACCAAAGGTAGTGAGCAGTGATATCGACGGATGTCGAACAACTTAGAGAATTCGTATGATGTGGATAAAGTTGTACACCTCTATAGAGTGTAAATCTATTTAAATATCCGTGCTCATAGTCATGAGCGTGCCTAGTGCAGTCACATCAGGTATAGACTTGATTTTTACGGAAAAAAACTATTTTATTAGAAAACATAGGATTTGTTCTGTTTTTTTTAGTTATCTCTCATATTATGGCTGAAATTGAAATGTTGCTCGCAGTTGAGGAGGGTTGCGAGCTGTTGTCTTAATCCTTTGAGCTCGTAACCGAGGAGGGTTGTGAGCTGATGTTATTAATCATTCCATTACTTACTTATTGTCCTGTACTTATTTAACTACTCTTTTAAACTTCCGTTGCAAATTACTACATACTGATATTGCAAATAAAACTGGCTTTAAGCAAAATAACTGGTAGAGTAGAGCCTCATACTTTGATAGCCTTGCATTTATATAAACTTTGGGATACACTACAAGTCTTGCTGAGTACGCATTGTACTCAATCTTGCTTATATTGTTGTTCAGAGTTCTAAGATGAGCCAACGCCCGACGATACGTTCTTCGCACCCGGAACTGGAGGATTTGGTGACGGGTCTATCTAGGCCTTGTTTCTTGTTGGTTGCCTGAGAGTTGGATGGGCATGCTGCTGAAATTTCTTTATTTTCAGTACTTCTTCCGCTGCTACTTTTACTCTGTTGATACCTGCTTTTATTTGGTCGGTCAACCGCTAATGTAATAATCAGAACCGCTAAGTTCTGTACCACTTTGTTTTATTTTGCATATGTGAATGTATGGATGTAAGTGCCAAAATGTTGTAAATGTGTGTACTAGCTAGCCACTAATTATGAGACTAGTACGGTACACACCCAAGGTCTTCGGGTATTCCACACCTGGGGGTTCGACAGTTCTAATTAGACTGGGATTGAATATTTTTCAATACTAAGTCACCTACAGCAAGGCTACGAGGTTGGACCTTACGATCGTAGTATTTGTGTAGGGCTTGTTGCTAAACTACCGAACAGATTTAGGCTCGGTTCCTCTTTTCTTCGAGTAGATTGATGTCATCAGCTTGGAGTTGTTCTTGGCCAGAGTCGTTATAGGCTTCGACTCTTGTCGACCGAATTTTTAGTTTAGGTGGAAGCATAGCTTCAGCACCAAAAACTAAGAAAAATGGTGTTTCGCTTGTAGCCCAACTAGCGGTCGTGTGAATTGCCCATAATACTGAGGGTGATTCTTTTACCCAAGCCACCGAGTGCTTTATAAGTTGATCAAAAACATGAGTTTTAATTCCCTGCATGATTTGGCCATTTTCCCTTTCGATTGGCCCATTGCTTTGTGGATGGGCGATAGAGGCATAACTTAGCTTAGTAACTAATTATTCACAAAATTCTTGGAATTTTATGCTCAAAAATTGTGTACCATTATCTGTTATGATCCGACTTGGCACACTAAATTGAGTGATCAGGTTCTCCATTATAAATTTCTTGGCTGCTTTCGTTGTTATCCCAGTCACAGGTTTGATTTCAATCCATTTGGGAACGTATCGATAGCCACAAAAAGGAACTCGAAACCCCCTAGTGCTTTTGGAAATGGCCCTATAATATCGAGACACTAGGTCACAAAAGGCCAAGAAAGAGGTATGGTATGTAATGCTTGAGCCAGTTGGTATATACTTTTTTAAAAGCTCTTTAGAGTCTGGAGGGCTGTTGGCGAGTAGAAACCATGTCGAAAGGCTTTTCCGGCCAATGTTCTGTAGGAAGCATGGGTCCCATAGATGTCGTCGTGTATTTCTTTAAGGAGATTTAATCCTTCTTTCTGCTATATGCATCGCATGAGAACCCCTTGAGTTCCTCATTTGTAGAGGACTCCTTCGACCAAAGTATACATTTTGGCCTTACGGGATAAATGATCATCCTTAAGATCGTCATTGGGTACAGTACCCTTCTAAAGATACTCAAAGATGGGATCCATCCAAGTATCCTCGTATTCTATGGAGGATGTCTCAATAGTAGATATCTCTGGTGTTTCGACTAGGGGCAGTTTTCGGAGCTGTTCCAAGAAGACTCATTGTGGTACTTGTGATCGGGAAAAAGCTATTCGAGCTAACTGGTCAGCGAGGAAATTATCCTTTCAAGGGATATATTTTACCTCGAAACCGAAGAAATGCTTTTCAAGCTTCCTGATTTTCGATAAGTACTGAGACATGGTCGGATTAGAGCATTGGTACTTTTTCTCGACTGATTCACGACCGCTTGAGAGTCTCTCTCACAAGTAGTCATCGAATCTCAGCGCTGTTGTTCGATGCTACCAATAAACATTTATATTTTGCCACATTGTTAGTAGCAGGAAAGTTTAATTGAATAGTATATTTTAAGGTTTCTTTTGTAGGAGACACCAAAACTACTCTCAATCCCGAGCCACTTAGCGTAAGTGACTCATCAGTACATTGTCCATCGGTCGTGGATTCGTGCTAGGTCCCCAACAAGTTCAAGATTCATCCATTCGCGACAAAGTCTACCAAGATCTGAGATTTAATGGCCATTTGGGACACAAAATGGAGGTTGGACTCCCCAAGTTCAACTGACCATTCTGCCACACACCCCTTGCTTTCCTATTCTAGAGGACCTCTCCTAAGGGAAACTCAAATGGCACGATTAACTTGTGTGCCAGAAAATAATGCCTCGGTTTCCTCGAAGACATGAGGAGGGCACATAGAAATTTTTTGGACCTAAGGGTAATTGTCCTTATGCCCACGTAAAACTTCTGTAATACCCCAAATATAAATTGGAGAAAATATTATTCGGAAGAGGGAAATTTATTCAATATCGATTGTAACAAAGTTTAGAGATGGAATTAAGTTCAAAATTCAGAATTTTAGTAGAGGAATGGGCCGCCAACCCATATTCGAGAGGAGAGGAGCCGGCCTTAGTGGCCCAAGGCCCATGAGTGGTCTGGCAGCCTATTAGAAGGCAAGGGAGGAGAGGGGACCAAACCCTAGCCACCCTTGCTACAGTAGCCGCCGTGCTACAGTAGCCGTGCTACAGTAGCAACACGCTACCATGCTCCGCCTCCTGCTGCTCCTCCTCTCCTTGGCGCCATCCTCCCTACTGCCGGCCATCGGGAAGAAGAGAGGAGAAGGGAAGGGAAGAAGAAGAAAGGTGGGGGTGATCTTCGTGAGGAGTTCCAGCGTCGTTCTTGTGGTCTCCAAGGGTAACGATCGTCGTTTATGTTGTTGGATTAATCGTAGAGGTGAACTTGATTAGGATTGATCGGATCAAGTTCTGTCTGCTGAAGATTCAGTTCTGTCTAGTGTCTTACACGGCCTGTTTCGTGTGCTTAAATGCGGAATTAGGAAATTTTATCTCCTAGAGTTATTTAGATATTGTTCTTAGCTTTCGGTGGCCGCCAAGAACACCTGATTCCGACGTACAGATCAAAAGTTATGATTGTTTTAGTTTCGGCTGTCCAGAATTCTGACGAGAATTAGCAGTCACTGTAATTGTTAAATTATGACTTAGATAGAAGATGATTCAAAAGTCTTGCCCATAACGACTTTTGTACGTAATCTCATTATCTTTCAGGATTGATAAAGAACGCCCTATTTGGATTTGTAGAACAAAAGTTATTTATATTTCAATGTGACTGTTCAGATTGTATGTCAGTTTCTATAATTAGTTTTGACCTGTGTGCCACTTTTTGTTAAAGGCAAAATATGAATGTCATGCCAACTAGGTTATTGTAGGTAATTTTATAACCTTTCAATATTGTTAAAGAACACTCTAATCGGAGTTGTAGAATAAAAGTTATGATCTTTTTAGTGCTGCTGTCTTTTTCATCTATCAATTAGCAAATTAAATTGGCCGAATTGGGTTACCTTGTCAACTAGAGTATTGTAGATATGTCAGTTAAGAATCCATAGAAACTGGTCTCACCTCATTCCGAGTTCCAGATCAATAGATATGATTTTTACCGCACTGCTGTCCAGTTTCGTTTGTGCCCGAGTAGTCAATTTTCAGATTAGAGTTTCTAGTTGAATCTTGAGTCACCGGGGAAGCGTTGTAGAACGGTGTCGAGAAGTGTCATGTGCAATGTGTTCTTATTTCAATTACTTAATTTTTTAGGCAGCGAGGCTACAGGTTTGGGAGCATCATCGTTGCTTGCTAACGCGTCGCATCGCGGAAGGCAAGTACTTTGCTAATATTAATGCTTGTGATTGATGAATGCTTAAATGTTCATGTTGTGGTATCTTATGATACATGAGAAGGTGAAAAGTCTATGTTTGTTCATATGTGTTGATTCCATGTTTCCAGATGATGTCTTTCATTGTTCAAATTTCATTCCATGCATCCATAACTCATGTTTCCTCCACGGGAGTGGATTGTAAGTCCCACCATTCCAATGTGGGCAGATTTGGACATTGTCATGTCCGCCCACGGAGTGGATAGAAAGACCCATCAATTCCAAAGATGGGCAGATTTGGACACCGTATGAAACGTTCTTCATACGGGACTTGGATCCCCGCACTTTTGTTAAGGTACGGGCTTAAGTGAACACCGACGGTGTGTCACTAGCTATACCAGTATAAGCACGCAGTGCCCTTCCTTCGATTACTTCCATTCATCTCATGCATTCATAAATATTCATGTGCTATATGTTCTAAACTATGAAGAGGTGATCTTATTCATATTAGAGGTCCTTCTTATATTCAATGTACTTGTTGAGTCTTGGACTCACTCTTGTTTTGTTTATTTGTTTTTAGGTGACCGTTGATGAAGTTTCTCTTGGGAGGAGTAGACACACACTACTCAAATATATTTCACTCTACACTAGATTCAATAATGTAATTGTTATTGTCTTTCATTCGTTAATTGTTGGATTGTAATAACTAAACTTAGACATGGATGGTAACTTCCTTTCGAGGAGTTTGTTTAAATAATTGTTTATGTTCATTGATCCTTCGTTGTTCACCGATCATTCGTTGATAGGTTTATCTTAGTGGATCCATTATTACATTCCTATTATGTTCCAACCGATGTTGATCTGCTTAGCTTAGTTGATGAATTATTGTCGGGTTATTCCAATCGTATGATATTATGTTAGGTCTTTAGGTAGCATTTTGGCTTCCGAATAGCCAGGGTGTTACAACTTCACTAACATATTAAACTGGTCGTTGAATGTTTTCATGTTCGCGACCAATACCGCACTTATCGCTTGTGGCGAGCAGCTTGTCGACCTGCATCACGATTCGAACCCTCTGTATACCGCACTAGTCCAGATCACGCTAGTGCACACAGGGTTAACATAGGTAAATATCGATCCACACAAGCGATAAATAAAGTAAACGATTAATTTGAATAACAAATAAGGGTTTTGACCTTATGGTCGAGTTTACACTTATTAAGCCACACAGTACTAACAGAAATAAATAGCAATGAACGGAAAATCTCCAAACAGAGATCCCACCACCGCCACAGCAACCAACCGATCCGGACCTTAACGAACGATCGCCTTCAAATAACTCCTCGAAAGCAAAGCGAGACTCCTCCTCTTCAGAGGTTTGGGCGCAAGTTTTACAACAAGCTGAGTACACAACCGTACTGCAAATCATACCACAGAATGCAATGCATAGATGCAGCTTATTCCAAAGAAAAGGCTTCGTGGTTATTTTGCAGAATGTGAGACTCAGAGCATGGCTAAGCAATTGTACTCGTGATCTAACCAACCCACGTTGGTGCTATAATATTACCAACTAATAACCAATCTAGGGTGACAAGGAATTATGACATACAAGGCCAAAGTGTGATAGCAATTTGGATAATAACTATGCCCAAAGCATTTAAATAAATAATTAAAGTAGAATGCATTAATTTAACACAAAGTAATTTGAAAAATGGGTTCAAGATGATCAAAGGTATGACTTGCCTTGGAAAAGGTATATGTACTGGTCTTGATCTTGAGGTGCTCCTTCTTCCACAAAATTCCCCGACGAATCGACATCTACTCGCAAACGAGACAAAACAAACAAAACAAATAAATAACAGAGGCAAAACAAACTCCAAAAATTAAATAAAAATCTCAGATAAATAGAGCTTCAATTTAGACAAATTTAGAAATTTGAATGGGCTCAATCGGAGTTAGGATGCAAAAGTTACGAGCTCTGGAAGTTTGGAAATCTAAAGAAACCCTAATTTGGATTTTCTGGAATTTCCGAATTATTTCTCTAAAGAAAAATCAGAATATTGCGCAGCGCTGATGTCATCGGAGACGTTCCGACGGGGTGATAGTTGGCCTGACAGGTGGGTCCCACCTGTCGGCGGCACGGCTCACGGTAGACTGGATCTACCGAGCCTCGGGTTGGGGGACCGGTGGACCAAGCCACGCAGCCGGCGATGGCGATGTCGACCGGCGACACCGGCCGCCACGCCGCTCGATGCCGACGCCGGCACCGACGTGGACGGCCACGTTGCCCATGCCGACAACGGCGCTCGACCCGATGGTCGCCGCGATCGATCGGCTCGCGGCGAGGTGAGTGGTACCAACATGTAGCCCTTGCTATTGCGAACCCATCGATGCAACCTGTGGCTCGAGGGACGATGGCATCGGCGGCGAGCTCAGAGTGGCGAGGGCTTCTGTGATTGCCGGACGGCGGCTCGGTGATGTTCTCGTGACGGCAAGGACTCGAAGTAGCCTCGCGCCACCGAACTCGACGGCACACTCGTGGCGACGCGGCGACACCGGGCGCGCAAAAACGACGAAGAACAGAACGGGCGCGAAAACCCTAGAACTCCACCGCGCGCGCTAAGGCTCGGGAGATGAGGTGGCGGCCTGGTTGCGGAGGACCGTATGGCTCGGTGCTATTTATAGGTGAGGTGCCGGGATAAGGAATCCCTAAATTGGGGATTTCGATTGAAAACGAACGGGATAGAGTTCGCTTCGATGCCGATTGAGAGTAGATACGCGCGGAAGGTTAGAGATAGAGTTTGGCAAAGAAATCCAGAGGTTTTTAGTTAGGAAAGTCCGTTGTTCGGGCGAGGCTTCTAGAAGCTCCATGGCGGACTGCGCACGACTCTGACTCGTGGAAGAAGCGGCGCGAGACGACGACCTCTGCGGTCCACCATCGAGGAAGAGGAAGCGCCCACCCGTCAATGGGCAAGGGGGAGCGGACTGTCAGGTCACACACAAGGCCGAGCTCACGCGAGCGAGGTTAGGTCATGGCGGGCGGGTCACATGAGGAGAATGGGCCGAGTTAAGGAATTCTACCATTGATTTTTTGAGATTTTAATAGGTTTTCTAATTTAGAAAATACTGTAAATTCAAATGGGCAATAGAAAATAGCAAATGAACTCTAAAAATTCCAAAAATCTAGAAAATATATCTCAGCACATAGAACCCAAATAAAATAGTTTTGGCTATTGTTCCACTTGGGATTATTCACATTAAATGTTTTTATTGCAATGTACAATATTAAGCTTTTGAATTAAATTCAAATAAAATTCAAATGGTGAATTTTCTCCTACTAACTATTTAAAAGATTTTTAAGTTCTAAAATTGGGATGTTACAAACCTCCCTCTTAAAGGAATCTCACCCGAGATTCAAAGTTAGCTAGAGAAAAGGAGCACTCTTCTTCACGCTCCCACGTTGCTTCTCCTTCGAGTGGTTGCTCCATCAACTTTGCAAAACAAACATTTTGCTTGGTGAGGCGCTCATGACATCCAAAATCTTGACCGGCCGCTCCTTGTAGGTAAGATCCTCCTTCAAGTCAATTGATTCCAACGGCTTGCTCTTCCGCTCACGAAGACACTTCTTCAATCGCGAGACATGAAAGACATCATGTACTCGCTAACGATCGCGCAGCTCCAACCGATAAGCAACTTCCCACGACGCCCAAAATCTTGAACGGACCAACATACCTAGGGCAAGCTTCCTTTGGCATGAAACCTTTGACACCTCGAGCGGGTCACTCAAGATAAACGAAATCCTCGGGTTCAAAGTCGAGGTCACGACGACGATTATCGCGATAGCTCTTCCTCGGACCGAGCTATCTTCAATCTTTCTCCGATCATGGCCACTTGCTCTTCGCTTCTCGAATGATGTCCGACGAAACCGATCGCTCAAATTGCTTTCGACCAATTCAACGGGTTCTACTGTGCACGGCCATACAAAGCTTCAAATGGTGACATCTGCGCATTAGCTCGATAATCTGTTGTACGAAAATTCGTGATATGGTAAACTTTTATCCCAACGGTAGCATTAGCTAGAGCACAAGCTCAAAGATATCCCCAATATCCGATTAACTCTTTCACCGTCCATCTGTCGTGGATGATACGTGGTATCAAATTCAGATGGGTACCCAATGCTTCATGCAAGCTCGCAAAAACGAGAGGTGAATCGATCTCGATCGACACTATCTTCTTGGGAACACCGCAACCGACAATTCGCCATGTACAACTCCGTAAGGCGATCTCCCGAGTACGTGATTTTGATGGCAGAAATGGGCGACCATGGTTAGACGATCGACTATTACCTGGATCGAATCGTGAACCCGATTGAGTCTTGGGTAAACCGTAATGAAATCCATACCGATCTCTTCCCACTTCCATTCGAATCTTCAACGGTTGCAAAAGAAACCTATCGGTCTCTCGTGTTCGCTTTACTTTACGACAGTGTCGCACAAGGCAACGAACTCGCGATTCGTTTCAAATTTGGCCACCAAAATTTAGTCTTAATATCTTGGTACATCTTGGTACTTCCGTGGTGGATCGAATACTTTGAGTCATGGGCTTCCTTTAAGATTAATCGCTTTAGACCATCGATATCTGCACACGATATGACCATTAATCCATAGTATATCCTGATCATCCTTGGTGAAATCTTTCAATTTCCTTCACATTTTGATCTTGATTTCGACAACACGGAATCCTTTGGTTGTGCTTCACGAATCGCTTCTCCAGTGGTAGATCAGATTTCCAAATTGGCTACACATCCTTCTGACACAACTTCTAGCTTTAGCTTCAAATTCTTCATAAAGTTCTCGCAACTTTTCTTTACTTCCAAAGCATTGCAAGAACTCTTACGACTTAGAGCGCTCAGAACTACGTTGGCTTTTCCGGATGGTAATGGATTCCAAGATTATAATCCTTGATCAATTCTAACCATCTTCTCGCCTCATATTCAGATCCGACCGGGTAAAGATGTACTTCGACTTTATGATCCGTATAGACTTCCAACGATTACACGATGAGGTAATGACGCCTAAATCTTTAAAGCATGCACTACGGCAGATAATTCCAGATCATGAGTAGGGTAATTCTCCTCGTGAGGTCTCAATCGCTTGACGCATAAGCGACGCTCTTCCTTCTTGCATCGACGCATCCTAATCCTTGACGCTAAGCATCACAATAGATATCGAAATCCTTGCGAATATCCGCGTAATCAAGACCGGGTCAAGTCAAGCGCTTCTTCAACTCCCAAAACTTTCTCACAAGCCGGAGTCCAAGTGAAATTTTTCTCTTTTTCAACAATTGCGTAAGAGGCTTAGCAATCGATGAGAATCCTTCGATGAAACGGGCGGTAATAACTCGCCATTCCCAAGAAATCGCGACCGAAGTCACGGTCTTGGGCTGCTCCCAATGTAGCATCGCTAACTTTTACCGGTCAATCATACTCCTCTACTGCCATCACATGACCAAGGAAATCCACTTCCTTTTTCCAAAAATCACACTTATCGAACTTGGCATACAACCGATGCTCTCGAAGTTTTTCCAATATTATCCTTAAATGTTCAAATGTTCTTCCTCCGACTTGAGTACACTGTAATATCATCAATGAACACAACTACGAACTTGTCCAAATATTCCATGAATACTTTATTCATCATGTTCATGAAATAGGCAGGGCATTAGTCGCACTAAAGGACATGACTAAGAACTCATAATGTCCATACCGCTGAGAAAGCGGTCTTCAGATATCCTTAGGACAAATCTTCACCGGTGGTAACCCGATCGCAGTCGATCTTTGATAATACTCCGGCTCCTTTCATCTGGTCAAACAGATCATCTATCCGGGGTAATGGGTACTTGTTCTTGATGGTAACTTCGTTGAGAGAACGGTAATCAATACACATCCTCATACTCCCATCCTTCTTCTTGACAAACAACACTGGCGCTCCCCACGGCGACGAACTAGGTCTCACGAAACCTTTCTCAAGAAGTTCTTCAATGGCTTCTTCATCTCTACCAACTCATCTACCGGCATCCGATAAGGTCTCTTTGAAATTGGTGCTGTCCCCGGCACTAGGTCGATGACAAACTCAATGTCACGATCCGTGGCATTCCCGTAATTTTTCCTAAACACATCCGATATTCACCGACCATCGGTACTTCTTCTAAGGAAAGGGTCTTCAAACCGCTTACTAGCAAATGTCCATCACGAATCGAGGTAGCTAGAACTCTACCTTATTTCCTTTGGCGTCCTCGATCATTACGGCTCTTCGCCACAATCCAAAGACGGCTTTGTGCTTGGATAACCAATCCATGCCAAGAATGACATCTAGGTTTGGGTGTCTAGGACAATTAGGTTGGCTAGAAACTCAACTCCACTATGAGTAACTTAGCTCCTAAACATCCCACTCTAGTACTTAGCTCTGCTCCAAGCGATCGGACTAACAGAGTATGCTTAAGTTGCATAACTTCCAATTTATTCTTGGTTGCAAACATTCCGAAACAAACGAATGCGAAGCTCCTAATCAAACAAAACCGATGCGTGTATCGAGTTAACGTAAACTTACCCAAGACGACGTCCGGTGATTCCTGGGCTCCTTCCAGAGTGACGTGGTTGACACGGCCTCTGATCACGGACTGTGGTACTCCTCCCGCTTGACAGCAACTTGTGACGCCCTTGATTGATGTCCGTGTTGGTGTCTTGGATGGTGTAGATCCAAGGTTGAAGCGCATCGGAGTGATTGTTCCCTTTGCGACACCGGTTGGCAAAATGTCCCGGCCGACGACGCATAATGCACCTTTGTGCGTTTCATCGTTGCTTCCTCGGATTGGGGTTGACAGTGCGGGGTTGCGGAAGTTCGAGCACCGGGCGGGTGCCGGTTGGTGCGGTTGTCGACCGGTATTAATACACCCGATCCTTTGTGCATTTGAACTAGTCCCATGATCGTAGCTAGTCCACACAAAGAAACAAAATGATAACAAATTCATATCACAACTTTATTAATAAATAACAATGAGTTGATTACAAAGGGGTTTACAGCCCACAATAAAATAAACACAATGGAAGACGAAGAAGTAGTAGGGTCCAGTTAATCTGCCACAGGCAATCGACTGGGGAAGTGGCCTAGTCGTCGAGATCCACATCGATAGCAAAGTCCTTCTCCTCTGAAATTTGTTTGCATAAGCAAGAATGAGCACAACTTCAGGCTCGCAAGTTACACCGGCAAGTAAATGTAATGACATGCATATATGGATGTAACAAAGGATGGCTTATAAAGTTATTTGCATAAAGCAGCATTTTCTTTGAATACTGGTACTAGATTCCAAATCAGTTATTCTATAAATAAAATTCTCTATTTTATAGTCAGATAACGTTCACACATGAATGGTGAAAGATATCCTCCTATCACATGGCTGTTTGTCTAATTCCCAATTGGATAAACCAGTTTTGAAGAAGTCTTTTCCGACAAAATCATAGTATAACTTTGAGTAGTTCGCTAGCATGTCCATAACCGCGGACACGGCTATTCGAATAGTTTTACACTCGCAGAGGTTGTACAACTTTACCCACATGACAAGACTTCTAGTTTGTCCCAGATATATCTATGCCACCGCTCACTACCTTTGGTAAGCGGTCTAGAGCACGTGTCGAAGCCTTTACAATGTTCTCGTCTTAATGCATTTATGCCCGCTAAGGTTTCGCTACCATTGGATCGCCATCCTCCTAAGCCCTCTTGCGCCGATGGGTCTAATGTCCACCAACGCCCATACCAACAACATAGCACAAACGACACTAAGACATTACAAATTATTTAGCCAAGTCCCGCCATACGGGACATGTGGTGGTACTGTTAGGCGTAGCATCATGCGCCAAGACCGGTCCTTAATCGACTTGGGCGACTTTCCATAAAAACCCCTGGGCCTTAACCCTAACCAGATTAAGCCCGTGCATGAACTCCGCACTCCACCAATCATCCATTCCGCCCAAGTCCAAACCATCATTTTATTTTATTTTCCAAGTCATTTGTAAAACTTCCATGACTCACAGATGCCAAGGGTACAATTTAATCAATAATTGATTGATGGCAGAAATTCCACAAAACAAGTTTGGTCTAAAAGCATGGCTAAGCAATACGTTTAAATGATCCTAGTTCATACTATTGTATCAACCAGGTTTGATCTAGGGTGACAATGTGTTTGATTCAATATCAACACTGGCCATACAAAGGATTTTAGGCATAACTATATATTTAAAACAGGAATTTAAGATACTGATATAAATAAGCATGCAGTATTAATTTAAAACATAATATAAATAATTTAAAATAGTAGGATGAATATGATCAAGGGTATAACTTGCCTCGCTTGATGAGGTGACGTTGTTTTTCTTAATGATCACCCAATGTAACTTCCGTGTTGAGGTGACGTTGTTTTTCTTAACAGTCACCTAGTACTCACAAGTACTATCTTCGTAGTCCAAGTGTACGATCACGATGATCATACAATCAAAATCAATCCTCTTATGTTGCTCTTCAATAAATCGATTCTCCAAGTCGTTGATGATCACACACCAAAATCAATCTTCTTATATTGCTCTTCAATTGGTGTCGAAATCTGATTCTCCGAAGTCGTCGAACTCTAATCGTGCAATACAACAAATTCAACTCAAATTCAAATAAATTCAAAAGGACAGATCAAATTAACTCCAAATAGAAATATTTTACTTTAGTTTGCTAGATAATAATTTTATATGAATTTACAAACTTGAATGGACTAAAACGGAGTTCGGGAGCAAAAGATATGAATTTTTAGAAGATTGAAATACATGAAATGATAATTTAGGGTTTAAAAGAATTGCAGGTCAAATGAACCCAAAATCAAATGATTTTGGTTTAGATGGCTAGATCTTGATTTTATAGGAATATAGAAATTTGAATGGACGAAATCGGAGTTCGTATGAGGGAGAACGAACCCCGGGAAGTTCTAAATCTAAATAAAACCTAATTTTCAGATTTTATTGATTTTCCCGAATTATTTTTCTACAGGAAATCCTAATTATTGCGCAAGCATGACGTCAGCGAGGGAAAATGATTTTCCCGGCCGAATTATTTTCCTAAAGGAAAATGCTTTCTTTCTCTGACATGTGGGCCCGATGGTCAATGGACTGGGTCTATGACCGGTCGAAGGTCCACGGTGGACTCGATGTATGCTACAGTGTGTGCAAATGCGCAGCGCTCGTTGGTGCGAGGACGGGCAGCCACGTAGGTTCCACGTAGGCGGACACGTGAGCAGAGAAGGCGAGGTGGCGCATGGGTGGCTCCGAGGTGGCAGCCACGTGATGGTGCCACGTAAGCACGGGGCCGACGGTGGCTCGGCAACGAGCTCGCCAGCGGTTGGAGGCACGGCAGCGACCGGCGAGAGTACCAAACGAGAGAGTGGAGTGTGGGGGTCACGATGCTCACCGGGGTTGCACGAATGCGCGGCGGAGGATCGCCGGCGACGATGTTAAGCGGCGGCGCGATGCGGCTTTCGGCGGCGGTGGTGTTCGGGTGGTTCTCCGACGATGCCAAGGTGCGCACGGGGTAGCAGGCGTCGCGGCGATGCCTTTGGTGCAGACGGCGACGGCGAAGAGGCAATGTCGGCGCCGGAATCAGAGAAGAACGAACTCGCGGCCGACGGCGAAGGAATGTGAAAACTGGCCGATAGAGGCGGAAAGGGAAGAAGTGGATGGAGGCATCGAGTTCAGCGAGAAGAGGCGGAGCTGGGGCGCTACTTATAGGAGTCGGAGGGAACCGAGAGGAGAGATCAGCGCGGTGCGCGCGCTGCCGTGACGACGCGCAAACCGCGGAGTAAAGAGAGGGAAAGTGGGGAAGTGGGGCGGATGAGGGCTTTTGAATGCGCACTATGGCGAGGAGAGTAGGGAGAGAAACGGGCGAGGAGAAGCTCCCAGACGCGGTAATGGCGGGCGCGCGCCGTGGGAAGAAGAAGGCCTGAAGAAGAAGGGTTGGCGATCGCTCGATGCGCATCCAACGGTGCGGAGGAGGTAGGGTGGCGGATGATGGATAGCCGCTTGATGGCGATCGGAGAGTTCACAGCAGAGGACGCTCAAACCCCGAAGGTGCTTCAAGATCCGACCGGATTCTCGATCCAACGGTGCGGAGAAGATGGGTGACGTGTGGTATAGATGACCGTCAGATGGCGATCGGGCGATGAGGGAGAGAGAGAGGAAAGAGGGAGCGGCGGACGGGCTGGAGTGGGCCGAGGCGCGGGAGAAAATGGGCTGGGTCTTTGAGATTCGGCCCAAAGAAGATTTTTGGGTTTTTAAATGATTTATCAATTGATTTAATCCAGATAATTCAAAAGGACTTTAGAAAATAGTAAAATACATCCAAAAATTCTAGAAAAATTCACAGAAATTCCTAGTGTTATTTTGGACTTAAATAAAATAGTTCCAACTTTATGTTGGCTTTTAATTTTGCAAATAAATTATTTTAGCTTTAAATTATTTAAGAAAAAACTTTTAAAAATATCAGAAAATTCCAGAAATTAAGTAAATTTTTATTTTTCAATTCAAATCCAATAAAACTTTAATAACTTCAAATAAATTTTTAAAATTTGACTTTCAAAATTTCAAAGATTCAAATAAGGCAATCAAACTCTGGCAAATTCTCAGAAAATCAAATAAAATATTAACTTTATTTTATTTTATTTTGGTAACATAACTTTGGGATGTTACAAACTACCCCCCTTAAAAGGAATCTCGTCCCCGAGATTCGGAGTGGCTAGAAAGAAAACTGGGATACAAGGTTCTCAACTGGATTTGTTGTCGGCTGAATCCTATTCATCATCTGACAGAATTGTGACATTGTACGGATACCTTTTGTCCAGAATTTTGCGGCTTCTTGTTTGCTTGAATGATTTCCCTTTGGAGCTTCAGAGTTGCGGCCTGTTGTTTCTTTGGACAAGCCAGGGCATAATGTCCTTTCTCTTGGCATTGAAAACAAGTGACATTTGCAATAGAAAGAAACTTCTTCTGAGATTGCCCTTGAGCAGATAACTTGGAGGTGCTAGGGCTAGCTTGATGGATCAACGCTTCATTTTGGGGTATTGTAAGCCCAAACTTACGCATTTTGTATTTGCGACATAATTCTCGCTGGCTTTTCTTCCTGCTGCCGGTGTTATTGTTGCGATCAGAACGGCTTCTGGAATGCTGTCAGGGGTGAGTGCTAAGCGTCTTTTTGGGCATTGATTGGCATAATGTCCCATATCCTGACAAGCAAAGCATTGTATTCCGCTTTGATGTCTTGTTCTCACTGGAATTGGCCATCCTTGATGTTGCGAACGCTCGCATTGGTGGATGTGGTGCCGATCCCGAGTTTTGAATACTATGCCGTTGGTGCTTGGTTGGGTTGGGGTTGAATCACACGAGCCTTGAGGTTTCTTGCATCATGTTGTTCTTGATCCACCATCTTCCTCTTGGAACACTTGGTGCAGTCACGTTGTTCTTGTGTTGTAGGAGTAATGGCTGAGGCGACATTATTGTTTCTCATTTGTTGCATCAATCGTTGCATTAATTGAGTCCGGTGATGAAAACCGGTTCATATTCGAAGGGTTTCGCTATCGCTGTGGGTTGCCTCACAGCAGGATATCCTTGTTGGTGTTGGTATCATCTTCGTAACGATCGGTGTTCTTCATCTGCACTGTTATTCCAAAGATTTAGAAGAGGAGAACAAAGGATAGGAAGAGACAAATTTGAAGAACTAAGGAATAGAGCGAAACAAAACTTCCAAACGAATGAACTAATCAAAAAGCTTTCAAAGAAACTTAGCACGACGCTCTATCGATCTAGGCTTTACGATTGGTGAAGCGACTCCATGCAACGTAATGAGTCTTGGCAATTTATGCTATATGGTCGGGCTAACATCGCGATCTTCGGTTTCACGGTCTTCGATGACGATGTTTCCTTGACAGCTTCATGTCTTGTGATCTTGATCATAATGGTTAAGAACGTGTTGACCATCTATAGATGTGATACCTCGAGTTTCGATTAGAGAGATTATTTAATCGGGTGAGGGAAAAAGGGGTTTCGGAGCCCGGGCCTCCGCCAGCTAAGTAGGTCGAGTGGCTGCCCACGGTGGGCCAAGAAGGGGAGGCGCCCAAGGCCCAAGCCCATGCGCCTCCCCATTAACCCTAGGCCGCCACCCTTTCCCCTCTCTCCCTCCCCCTTGCCGCCACCCTCTCCACCTTCCTCCTGCCTTAGGCGCCCACCTCCCCTTGAGCTCCCCCTGGTGGTGTCGCCCCTGCCTTGATGCCTCCGGATGCCGACCAACGCGAAGGGAGGAGATGTAGATCATGGGCTGCCATCAAATCTAGATGGAGGAAGAGGAGGTGGAGAAGATCGTCTTCGTGGGGGAATTTGATCAGCGTCATCCTGAGGGTCTCCAATGGTAACGCGATGTTTCCCCGCCATTTGATTTAGATTAGATGCGAAATCGATTAAGATTGGTTGGATTGAATTGCTGCTGCTACAAATTCAAATCTGTCCAGTATGTTGTGAGGTCTGTTTCGTGGTTTTAGAGGCCGATTTAGAGATGTTCATCTCCTGGAGTATTGTAGGTCTTGTTCTTAGCTTTCGGTGGCCGCCAAGAACACTAAAATCCGACGAACGAGTCAAAAGTTATGATAGATTTATTATCTGCTGTCCAGAATCCTGACGAGAATTAGCAGTCTCTGTTTAGGTTGATTTATGGCCTAGTTAGAGGGTGATTCAGAGGTCTTGCCCATAACAAATTTTGAAGGTGATATCACTAGCTTTCAGGATTGATAAAGAACACCTCATTTGATTTATATATCAAAAGTTATGCACTTTTTTTGTGACTGTCCAGATTGTAGATCAGTCTGTCCAGATTGTATGTTAGTTTTTATCTCTAGTTTTGACCCGTGTGCCACTTTTTGTTAAAGACAATATATGAATGTTGTGCCAACTAGGTTATTGTAGATAATTTCATAAACTTTTCAGATTGTTAAAGAACGTCCAATTTGGAGTTGTACAACAAAAGTTATGGATATTTTATTTTAGCCGATATTTCTGTCAATTAATTCAGTCAACAGATTTGAGCCGTGGGCCAAATTTTATTAGAGGCAAAATCTGAACTTTGCCCAACTAGAGTATTGTAGATATGTCAGTTAAGAATCCATGGAAATTGGTCTCACCTCATTCCGAGTTCCAGACCAATAGTTATGTCAATTACCGTGCTGCTGTCCAGAATTAAGTTATGTAAGAAATTGTTGATTTCAATTTAAGCTTTGTTTTAATGACTAGAGTCATCAGGGAAGCAGTGTTTAACACCGATTAGTAGTGTTGGGTATATTATGTCCTTATTGAAATTATTTTACTTGTTTAGAGGTGAAGCCTCGGTTTAGGAGTATCACCTTTGCCGACTAACGCGTCGCATCGTGGAAGGCAAGTACATTGCCACCCTTAATGATTGTGATTGATGAATGTTTATATGGTCATGCTGTGATTTGGTATGATACGAGAGAAGATGGATTGTCTATGTTCTTTCATATGTGTTGAATCCATGTTTTGTTATCATGTCTTTCAATATTTGTATTTCATTCTATGCATTCATTATGCATGTTTCATCCACGAAAGTGGATTGCAAGTCCCACCATTCCAATGTGGGCGTGTTGGACATTGTCATGTCCCGCCCACGGAGTGGATTTGAAAGACCCATTAATTCCGAATGGGCATGTAAGACCCATTAACTCCAAGATGGGCAATGTTGGACACCGTATGAAACGTTCTTCATACGGAAGTGGATCCCGCATTTTTGTTAAGATGCGGGCTTGAGTGAACACCGACGGGTGTTTCACCGGCTATACCGAGATATGCATGTGTGCAGTCCATTCCTTTGATTTTGAGCATTCATATCATGTTTTCATTTGTAATCGCCAGATGTGATCGAACCCGATGATGAGTTTGTCTTATTCATATTGAATGATTATCTTATTGATAATCAGATTTGCCGAGTCATGGACTCACTCTTGCGTTGTTTGATTATTTTAGGTAACCCCGATGTTGGCTCTGGGAGGAGTAGACACGCACTACTTGTTCACAACATCAAATTCATGTTCAAGACTAAATTTTAGTTCCATATTTCATTCGTTAACGATGAACCGTAATAATTAAATTATAATTGGAGAAGGAAGGATACCTTCTCCACGGATGTTGATTTATTATGCGTGTGAACCTTCTTTATTGATGTTCAAGTAATAAATAACTTAGAAGGTGAAGGAAGGATACCTTCACCATGTCCTGCTTATCTTAATCTCGTCTTTAGTTGATATACTTGTTTCAAGTTCTTCCGCATTATGGATGTATGTTAGATGTTTTAGGTGACATCTTGGCTTCCTGATAGCTGTGGTGTTACAATTGGTATCGAGCGGGCTTTAGGTCCGTGGTTAATAGAGGAACATTAAAATGACACACCGTGTACGTGAGGGTGGGGTTGGGAATCTATTGCTTCCGCATTTCTATTGTTATGTTTCATTCGTTGAGCAATTGTTGAGTTGCTTTTGTATTATCTTTCTTGTTGTTAATCTATGATCTACTATGATATTCATTATCTATGAACTAATACTTTGATTGTCGTGAGATGATCCCGCATATTCATAATTGAGTATTTTGGTGAAGTGTTGTTAACGGATGATAAGAAGTGGAGGTCGTGGTTGTTACTCCGGATTCACTGTGTTACACCATCGTTCGCGAAGACGTGGTTAGAGGAGTAGTTACCCGAGTATCATCGTTTGGTACTAAGTATGAGTTACTTTAGAAAGTTGTTCTCTTCTTTCATTTCGAATTTGGCAATTCTTGTCCTGTGGTGGTTGATGAATTTCTCCGGGTTTGTGGTCCATGATAGTTATGGTTTTCCATAGATCCCTCTTGGTTCTCTCAAACAATTATTGCTTTTCGATTTGTTGAGTTGCTTTTACTACTTATGATCGTTGTCAATTGGCAAGATTGATGTTTTCTTGGTTGCTCCTTCTTTCTCATTGAAAAAAATGACTCATTTACTCGCTTGATAGCTTGGTTAGTGAGAGTTTCTCGTGTAAGTTCGTTTGCATGGGAAAGCTTTGGCTTTATGCGTTTCTTTTGGATTACTTGAGCGTTGAGGTTTGAAGTCTCTCTTTGCTGTAGTAAGGTGTTAGAATCCTTTGTGATGTCTTGCTATGCTTAAAATGAGAAGTTATAACTAAACGAATAAATTGTTACGATATGAGTTACCAAGTTGGGTTATTAGCATGGTGCAAATCAATTATTCTTAACTACCATCCATGAAAGTGAAATTGATTAATTTGAAATGTCCTTGTATTTGATACATGGTGTAGGTTAAATGAAGACCGTCCATATCCATTCAGAACCTATAGATCTTGCATAAGAGCTAGATTTATCTATTTTCCGGTATGCTAAAATTGTTGAACTTGTATAAAGTACGGATGGGTGCTGGTGTATCGATTCATGAAACCTTGTTTATAGAAAATTATGTTAGTGAATCTTTAATCATGTTTTGAAATGATTTCTGAACAAAGGTGAAATGTGAATCTATGTTTATATGTGGTTATGTGATTGCAAATGAAATTAGTACCATATGTACACACATGATTAGTACAATCATCAATTGTTAATGAGCACTGAAGAAGGTGTTGAGCAACACCAATAGTTGAGTAGATGGATCTCGTAAGTAGTCTTTGATAACGTGCCTTGTGATATGGTTATTGCTTAGCATAATCTGGTTATAATAAATTTGTTTCAACCTTGTGGTTTGTGTTCCCTTTGGGAAGTTTTAGGATGGAGTAATAAAGTTTGATGATTCTCAGTACTAGTGAATGTTGTCGATGTTATTAACCCGTCAAAATGTGAGAATGAGGTTAATTCTCATAGTAATTTGATCACCCATGGTGATATTCTCTAAATGATCAAATTTCGAGTTTTTATGTTCATGATCTTTTGAGGTTCAGGGCTTTTATGTAGTAAATGAAGTTTATCGAGTAGCGAGATGTTGCGAGAGTTATATTGGTTCTTGATGATGCAAGTGCTTGATCTTGAATATTTATTTGTTCCTATCTCGTTAAGATTCGATATTCTCTTCTTGTGAGGCTTATGCTTTCAACTTTGGACTTCGCTTATGTTCTTTGAGTTCATTGCTTAATTGGTTTCTTCTTTGGTCCGTGTTCAAGTGAGTGGTAGATGAGTTTTCTAGTTGGTGAAAGTCGTTTCCATTTGTCCCTTCTTTTGAGAAAGAATCAACCCATTCTTTTCACGTGGGTCTTTCGAAGTGTTTTCTAATTGTTGTTGTGAAATTGATGTTAATACCCATAGTAATTTGATCGCCTTCGATGATATCGTTCAGTTGAGAATATTTCAAGTTTAGCTTTCGTGATATTTTCTTTGAGCTCTTGAATCATCTGGTAGCTGAAATTATTTTAAATAAATTGAGGTATCAAATTGTCTTGTTGCTTCTTTAGAGATTCACGTGATTTAATCTTAAAGGATTTTTGGTTTGAGTTGGCAACGTGAAGCGGCAATTAAAGAAAAAATTATGTTGGTCCCTTAAGAGAAGAATAATCTGCTTGTTTTTCATGAAATCCTGTAATTGGAAATGTTTCGAGTTTGGTGGCTGAGATTATTTGGATCTCATGTTTCGTGTGTAGTTGAATTGTTCTGAACAAATTTGACGTATTGAGGAATTTCATTGGTTCTTATTTAGTTCGTGTGGTTTGGACTAAAGACCTTATCTTGTTCATTGTGGCAAAGCGTTGTTAGTCAAAGAATTAATTTGGTGTTAAAGGAAAGAGTACAGAGGAATATTTGAGAATTTGAGTCAAGTTTTGTAACTCGTGGTTATTTGAATTGTTCATAAACTTTTGCTCTTTTCACTCAAGAGTTGTCGAGTTCCAATCGCAATGTCATTTTCTTATTGGTTGTTATTTGCTATTTCCATTTCGAGGTGATGCGTGCCCTCATTTGTGAACTCAACTTTCGCTTTCCCGGATCTTTATTACAGTTATTTCTTTTGGTCTCGTGCTCCTTGTGAGCGACAACATTTTCTGTGTGGTGAAAGTTGTTCTTGTTCGCCTCTTTCTTTTGAGAAAGGATCAACCGTTTTGTGCTATAAAGTTTTACAAATCGTGAGTTGTTAATTGTTTGGTGGTGGTTAAGTGATTGTAGGGGTGAGATTTTGCTACCCGAACTATTGGAGGAGTAATAGAAGATGAGTTGGTTTTGACCTAAACCTCTTGGAGGTAAGTTGATTCAGATGGAAGGTATGGCTTCGAAGTAAAACTGTATAGTGTTCAACTAAGTAGAACCTACGATATAGTGTAGTTCCAGAACTTTGGTTCATGTTGAAATGTTGCGGATTATCAAATGTATGGAAACCTTAATCAATTTTATAGCGTAACACAATTGGAAATAATTGCGATGTTGAGTGAGTGATTCCTGATGATGTCAATGAGTGAGTATGTCAGAATTGTGGGGATATTAGAGATTTAATCCGATGATTTCACCATGTGTTATAAGAGGAATTCGTGGTAGGGGTCTTGGAGGTTAAATTTGGGCTTTCCATTTTCATGCTAGACTTTTGGGCCAAAGATTTGTGAGTAGAGAGATAGAAAAGCGGAGTATTCTCGAGTGGTGGAATGATTGTCGATAGAACCCTTCTGATGTAGTTCATGAGCGGGTGTACTGAGGATTCTGACGTGTTATTCTTGAAAGTTGGAGGTGATGAGAGTACGTGGGTCTTTGAGGTGCTTTGGTGCCCTCTATCAATGTAATGTCATCAGTTTGTCTAGAGTGTTTAGTGGAATCAATAGAGTCTCTCCACAAAGGTGTGGATGATGTATTTGGTTTAAGCCTAATTTGAGGTTGTTAAATTAAGAGGTTTGAGCCCTGTGGTATCGATGAATTCGAATTCCAATGTCTGAGAGAAATTTTATTCCTAAAAGAGGAATTGAAAAAAGGATGTTACCTTGGGTATTGAGCGTTTTCTTGTTACTCATTTGAGCTTTATGTTGTTGATCGTGTCTTCTGCATGGTGAGTTGGTGTTGTGTTGGCATGTTTGCTTCTTTCCAATTCGAGCAAAACAAAAGAAGTTTTTGGTTTGAGCGTTCAAGTGATCTCCTTTGGCTTTCGTGGCGTTTATTCGCAATTTGCCACTTGAAAGTGGAAAGGTTTTCTTGATGAAATTCTGATTTGGATTTTACTCTTGATGACTCGATTGGTAACGTATAGTTGTGATGTGAATTTTTCTTATTCAGATGTGTTTTGCTGGAAAAGAGTTTGCTTAAAAGAATTCGATTGTATGTTTCCTAAAAGAGGGTGATCCTTGTTGGTGAAGAGTTCAATGGAGAGGTGGAATAAGAGTTCGTCTTCTTTGTGCTTGTCGTGTGGTTCGGTGTCATTGGGTTGTTTTAAGCTGGTTGGCATATCGCCAGGGTGCCTCGAGTCCAAGCGCGAGTGCGTAACGCCTTGTATGTTCTCGTGTTGAGTGAGTACCGGAAGCACCGGGTTGAGTGTTAGTTCGCACGTGCGTGTTACGCCGTTGTGTTGTGGTATGTTTCATCCGAGGAGAGGCTACTTGGGAAGTTGGAGTTTCGCGTGTGAGCCTTAGCGGTGTTGTTCACAACGCGTGGTTACCATTGTTCGCTCGATCGTGGTTGTTCTTTCGGTTAAGTGTGCTTAGATTCGAGGTCGAATCTGTTAAGGGGTAGAATGTGATACCTCGAGTTTGATTAGAGATTATTTAATCGGGTGAGGGAAAAAAATAAGGGTTTCGGAGAGCCCGGGCCTCGGCCCAGCTAAGTAGGCCGAGTGGCTGCCCACGGGTGGGCCAAGAAGGGGGAGGCGCCCAAGGCCCAAGCCCATGCGCCCCCTCCCCATTAACCCTAGGCCGGCCACCCCTTTCCCTCTCTCCCTCCCTTGCCGCCACCCTCTCCACCTTCCCTCCTGCCTTAGGCGCTCCACCTCCCTTGGAGCTCCCCGCTGGTGGTGTCGCCCCTTGCCTTGATGCCTCCGGATGCCGACCAACGCGAAGGAGGAGATGTAGATCATGGGCTGCCATCAAATCTAGATGGAGGAAGAGGAGGTGGGAGAAGATCGTCTTCGTGGGGGAATTTGATCAGCGTCATCCTGAGGGTCTCCAATGGTAACGCGATGTTTCCCCGCCATTTGATTTAGATTAGATGCGAAATCGATTAAGATTGGTTGGATTGAATTGCTGCTGCTACAAATTCAAATCTGTCCAGTATGTTGTGAGGTCTGTTTCGTGGTTTTAGAGGCCGATTTAGAGATGTTCATCTCCTGGAGTATTGTAGGTCTTGTTCTTAGCTTTCGTGGCCGCCAAGAACACTAAAATCCGACGAACGAGTCAAAAGTTATGATAGATTTATTATCTGCTGTCCAGAATCCTGACGAGAATTAGCAGTCTCTGTTTAGGTTGATTTATGGCCTAGTTAGAGGGTGATTCAGAGGTCTTGCCCATAACAAATTTTGAAGGTGATATCACTAGCTTTCAGGATTGATAAAGAACACCTCATTTCGATTTATATATCAAAAGTTATGCACTTTTCTTTGTGACTGTCCAGATTGTAGATCAGTCTGTCCAGATTGTATGTTAGTTTTTATCTCTAGTTTTGACCCGTGTGCCACTTTTTGTTAAAGACAATATATGAATGTTGTGCCAACTAGGTTATTGTAGATAATTTCATAACCTTTTCAGATTGTTAAAGAACGTCCAATTTGGAGTTGTACAACAAAAGTTATGGATATTTTATTTTAGCCGATATTTCTGTCAATTAATTCAGTCAACAGATTTGAGCCGTGGGCCAAATTTTATTAGAGGCAAAATCTGAACTTTTGCCCAACTAGAGTATTGTAGATATGTCAGTTAAGAATCCATGGAAATTGGTCTCACCTCATTCCGAGTTCCAGACCAATAGTTATGTCAATTACCGTGCTGCTGTCCAGAATTAAGTTATGTAAGAAATTGTTGATTTCAATTTAAGCTTTGTTTTAATGACTAGAGTCATCGTGAAGCATGTTTAACACCGATTAGTAGTGTTGGGTATATTATGTCCTTATTGAAATTATTTTACTTGTTTAGGAGGTGAAGCCTCGGGTTTAGGAGTATCACCTTTGCCGACTAACGCGTGCATCGTGGAAGGCAAGTACATTGCCACCCTTAATGATTGTGATTGATGAATGTTTATATGGTCATGCCGTGATTTGGTATGATACGAGAGAAGATGGATTGTCTATGTTCTTTCATATGTGTTGAATCCATGTTTTGTTATCATGTCTTTCAATATTTGTATTTCATTCTATGCATTCATTATGCATGTTTCATCCACGAAAGTGGATTGCAAGTCCCACCATTCCAATGTGGGCGGTGTTGGACATTGTCATGTCCGTCCACGGAGTGGATTTGAAAGACCCATTAATTCCGAATGGGCATGTAAGACCCATTAACTCCAAGATGGGCAATGTTGGACATCCGTATGAAACGCGTTCTTCATACGGAAGTGGATCCCGCATTTTTGTTAAGATGCGGCTTGAGTGAACACCGACGGGTGTTTCACCGGCTATACCTGCGATATGCATGTGTGCAGTCCATTCCTTTGATTTTGAGCATTCATATCATGTTTTCATTTGTAATCGCCAGTGATGTGATCGAACGATGATGAGTTTGTCTTATTCATATTGAATGATTATCTTATTGATAATCGTATTTGCTGAGTCATGGACTCACTCTTGCGTTGTTTGATTATTTTAGGTAACCCCTGATGTTGGCTCTTGGGAGGGAGTAGACACGCACTACTTGTTCACAACATCAAATTCATGTTCAAGACTAAATTTTAGTTCCATATTTCATTAGTTAACGATGAACTGTAATAATTAAATTATAATTGGAGAAGGAAGGATACCTTCTCCACGGATGTTGATTTATTATCATGCGTGTGACCTTCTTTATTGATGTTCAAGAATAAATAACTTAGAAGGTGAAGGAAGGATACCTTCACCATGTCCTGCTTATCTTAATGTCGTCTTTAGTTGATATACTTGTTTCAAGTTCTTCCGCATTATGGATGTATGTTAGATGTTTTAGGTGACATCTTGGCTTCCGGATAGCCAGGGTGTTACAATAGAGATTTTCAAGGAAAAGATGATCCATTTAACTCATAAAATGGTGAAGATAGAATTGGGTAAGGGAGAATTGTTATGAAAAAGCTATAGATAGATAACCAAGATGAGGAGAGAACAGTTTATTTTTCTTATTATATAAAATAAGTTTTGAAGTATTCTACTAATGGCCATTCTAACTAGGTCACGACCTACAGTCGATATGGCTCTGATACCACTTTGTCAGACCCGGGTATTAATACACCCAGATCCTCTGTGCATTTCTGAACTAGTCCCATGATCAGTAGCTAGTCCACACAGTAAACAAAATGATAACAAATTCATATCACAACTTTATTAATAAATAACAACAGAGTTGATTACAAAGGGGGTTTACAGGCCCACAATAAAATAAACACAGCGGAAGACGAAGAAGTAGTAGGGTCCAGTTAATCTGCCACAGGCAATCGACTGGGGAAGCGGCCTAGTCGTCGAGATCCACATCGGTAGCAAAGTCCTTCTCCTCCGAAATTTGTTTGCATAAGCAAGAATGAGCACAACTTCCGTGCTCGCAAGTTACACCCAAAAGTAATGTAATGACATGCATATATGGATGTAACAAAGGATGGCTTATAAAGTTATTTGCATAAAGCAGCATTTTCTTTGAATACTGGTACTAGATTCCAAAGCAGTTATTCTATAAATAAAACTCTCTATTTTATAGTCAGATAACGTTCACACATGAATGGTGAAAGATATCCTCCTATCACATGGCTATTTGTCTAATTCCCAATTGGATAAACCAGTTTTGAAGAAGTCTTTTTCCGACAAAATCATAGTCTAACTTTGAGTAGTTACGCTAGCATGTCTATAACATGCGGACACGGCTATTCGAATAGTTTTACACTCTGCAGAGGTTGTACGACTTTACCCACATGACAAGACTTCTCTAGTTTGTCCTAAGATATATCTATGCCACCGCTCACTACCTTTGGTAAGCGGTCTAGAGCACGTGTCAAGCCTTTACAATGTTATGTCTTAATGCATTTATGCCCGCTAAGGTTTCGCTACCATTGGATCGCCATCCTCGGAAGCCCCTCTTGCGCGGATGGGTCTAATGTCCACCAACGCCCATACCAACAACATAGCACAAACGACACTAAGACATTACAAATTATTTATCCAAGTCCCGCCATACGGGACATGTGGTGGTACTGATTAGGCGTAGCATCATGCGCTCAAGACCGGTCCTTAATCGACTTGGGCGACTTTCCATAAAACCCCGCCTTAACCCTAACCAGTTAAGCGGTGCATGAACTCGCACCCACCAATCATCCATTCCGCCCAAGTCCAAACCATCATTTTATTTTATTTTCCAAGTCATTTGTAAAACTTCCATGACACACAGATGCCAAGGGTACAATTTAATCAATAATTGATTGATGGCTGAAATTCCACAAAAACAAGTTTGGTCTAAAAGCATGGCTAAGCAATACGTTTAAATGATCCTAGTTCATACTATTGTATCAACCAGGTTTGATCTAGGGTGACAATGTGTTTGACTCAATATCAACATTGGTCATACAAAGGATTTTAGGCATAACTATATATTTAAAGCAGAATTTAAGATCTTGATATAAATAAGCATGCAAGATTAATTTAAAACATAATATAAATAATTTAAAATAGTAGGATGAATATGATCAAGGGTATAACTTGCCTCGCTTGATGAGGTGACGTTGTTTTCTTAATGATCACCTTAATGTAACTTCGTGTTGAGGTGACGTTGTTTTTCTTAATAGGTCACCTAGTACTCACAAGTACTATCTTGAGTAGTCCAAGTGTACGATCACGATGATCATACAAATAAAATCAATCCTCTTATATTGCTCTTCAACAAATCGATTCTCAAGTCGTTGATGATCACACACCAAAATCAATCTTCTTATATTGCTCTTCAATTGGTGTCGAAATCGATTCTCAAAGTCGTGAACTCTAATCGTGCAATACAACAAATTCAACTCAAATTCAAATAAATTCAAAAGGACAGATCAAATTAACTCCAAATAGAAATATTTTACTTTAGTTTGCTAGATAATAATTTTATATGAATTTACAAACTTGAATGGACTAAAACGGAGTTAGGAGCAAAAGATATGAATTTTTAGAAGATTGAAATACATGAAATGATAATTTAGGGTTTAAAAGAATTGCAGGTCAAATGAACCCAAAATCAAATGATTTTGGTTTAGATGGCTAGATCTTGATTTTATAGGAATATAGAAATTTGAATGGACGAAATCGGAGTTCGTATGAGGGAGAACGAACCCCGGGAAGTTCTAAATCTAAATAAAACCTAATTTTCAGATTTTATTGATTTTCCCGAATTATTTTTCGAAAGGAAATCCTAATTATTGCGCAAGCATGACGTCAGCGAGGGAAAATGATTTTCCCGGCCGAATTATTTTCCTAAAGGAAAATGCTTTCTTTCTCTGACATGTGGGCCCGATGGTCAATGGACTGGGTCTATGACCGGTCGAAGGTCCACGGTGGACTCGGTGTATGCTACAGTGTGTACAGATGCGTGTGCGCTGGTGCGAGGGACGTGGCAGCCACGTAGGTTCCACGTAGGCGGACACGTGAGCAGAGAAGGCGAGGTGGCGCATGGGTGGCTCCGAGGTGGCAGCCACGTGATGGTGCCACGTAAGCACGGGTCGACGGTGGCTCGAACGAGCTCGCCGGCGTTGGAGGCACGGCGGCCGCGCGAGTACCAAACGAGAGAGTGGAGTGTGGGGGTCACGATGCTCACCGGGGTTGCACGAATGCGCGGCGGAGGATCGCCGGCGACGATGTTAAGCGGCGGCGCGATGCGGCTTTCGGCGGCGGTGGTGTTCGGGTGGTTCTCCGACGATGCCAAGGTGCGCACGGGGTAGCAGGTGTCGCGGCGATGCCTTTGGTGCAGACGGCGACGGCGAAGAGGCAATGTCGGCCGAATCGAGAAGAACGAACTTCGCGCATGCGGCGGCGAATGCGAATCTGGCCGATAGAGGGGAAAGGGAAGAAGTGGATGGAGGCATCGAGTTCAGCGAGAAGAGGCGGAGCTGGGGCGCTACTTATAGGAGTCGGAGGGAACCGAGAGGAGGAGATCAGGCGCGAGTGCGGCGGCGGCCGTTACGACGTGCGGGCAAACCGGCGGAGTAAAGAGAGGGGAAAGTGGGGGAAGTGGGGCGGCGTGATGAGGGCTTTTGAATGCGCACTATGGCGAGGAGAGTAGGGAGAAACGGGCGAGAGAAGCTCACGGGCGCGGTAATGGCGAAGCGCGCGGCGTCGTGGGGAAGAAGAAGGGCCTGGAAGAAGAAGGGGTTGGCGGCCGTTCGTGCGCATCCAACGCGCGGAGGAGGTAGGGTGGCGCGATGATGGATAGCCGTCGGATGGCGCATCGAGAGTTCACAGCAGAGGACGCTCGAACCCCAAGGTGCTTCAAGATCCGACCGTGGATTCTCGATCCAACGGTGCGGAGAAGATGGGTGACGTGTGGTATAGATGACCGTCAGATGGCGATCGGGCGATGAGGGAGAGAGAGAGGAAAGAGGGAGCGGCGGACGGGCTGGAGTGGGCCGAGGCCCTGGAGAAAATGGGCTGGGTCTTTGAGATTCGGCCCAAAGAAGATTTTTGGGTTTTTAATTGATTTATCAATTGATTTAATCCAGATAATTCAAAAGGACTTTAGAAAATAGTAAAATACATCCAAAAATTCTAGAAAAATTCACAGAAATTCCTAGAGTTATTTTGGACTTAAATAAAGTAGTTCCAAATTTATGTTGGCTTTTAATTTTGCAAATAAATTATTTTAGCTTTAAATTATTTAAGAAAAAGCTTTAAAAATCTCGTAAAATTCTGAAATTAAGTAAATTTTTATTTTTCAATTCAAATCCAATAAAACTTTAATAACTTCAAATAAATTTTTAAAATTTGACTTTTAAAATTTCAAAGATTCAAATAAGGCAATCAAACTCTGGCAAATTCTCAGAAAATCAAATAAAACATTAACTTTATTTTATTTTGGTAACATAACTTTGGGATGTTACATGTGCTCAACGGTCGAGGTGGAAACTCAATGGAACTGTCTGCAATCGTTCTTGCCCTTTGTTTGTGATTGATGATTTCCTTGTTGAGCCATCCGGCGTTTTACTGCTATCTTCCAGCTCCTTGCGCTTGTCCTCTAGAACAAAGGCTTTGTTGACCACTCTTGGAAATCGGGAAAAGTATGGGCGATCAAACCGACTTGTACTCCAGTTGTTTAGTCCCTTCAAAAGCGACTCGCGAGCCTTGTCCGTGGCTACATCTTCCACGCGTGAGCGAGCTAGCCGAGAAAACTTGTTGAGGTAGTCGACATCGACATAGCTCCTGCTTGAGAGCGCGAACTCATCCTTCTTCGGATCGATAATGCCTTCGCACATGATACTAGCGAATGTCGCAGAAAATTCCTCCCGGTGATATCCTCGCGCGCCTCATGGGCGACGAAGTTCTCCCACCATTCAAGCGCGGTGCCTTCCATCCGTGAGTGGCATACGAACCTTTTCACGATCGCCGATCGAGTGATCGCAGCTTCCTTCGATAACTCGAGCCAATCGTGCGCTTCCACCGGGAGACGTGTCCAAAAATATTGGTGGGCGAGTCCTCATAAATTCGCAAGTTTGGATGGTCCATGGTGACCATGAGCAATGGGCTCCATATTTGTTGATTGTAGTTGTTGTTGTTGGTCTCAGTTGTTCATAGCTTGCATTTGAGTTATCATGGTGTTCATCACCGAGTCTGTGCTACCATGAAAGCTCCAAAGTTCTGCAAGTCAATTGGGGGTGCTTGTGGCGAATCGCTCCTGCTACGGTTGCTCATTGCTTCTCGGTCTTTGGTACCGGAACCACTAGCGACGATCCTGACGAGTTTGAACCATCCGCGAAGCTCCATGGGTTAGATACTGTAGCAAGCACAAGATAAGTTGAGAACTAAGCAGGGGTAGGTTAAACCCAACAAAACACACCAAGAAACTCAAATGAAATACCTTTATTACTTAGGTCTTAGCATGGTCGCAACAAATGGCTAAGGGTCTTTGCACTCATACTACACACAAAAAGAAACAACGACCTAAGCACACAAAACTACCGCCTAAAGGGCGACTCGCTAAACCGAAATCAAGCTAATCCAGAAAAACTTTAGCCTAAAACGAACTACTCAAGAAAGCCTCCACAATCGCGGCGGCGCTCCTGACGGCTGTAGACTCGGAAGTGAGCCAAGATCTTGGCAACCGATCTCGATGCCTCGAATGCGGCGAGGCAGAACGTTCTCAGTGCAACTATCTCACTGGCTCCTCCGCTCTGCATCATTATAATGTTCTCAAATTTCTTTTTGTTAAGAATTAAAAATTTATTTATGTTTGTGGAATTTTCTGAAATTTTAAAAGCTTTTTATAAATATTTTAAAGCCAAAATAAATTTATTTACAAAATTAAAAGCCAACAAATAGTTGGAAATAATTTTATCAAGTTCAGAAAGAGTATGGAAATTTCTGTGAATTTTTCCATAATTTTTGGAAGAATTTTGCTATTTTCTAAACCTTATATGAATTACCAGAATTAAAATAATTAATAAATCGAAAAGAAAATCAAAACCCAGTTTGGGCCGAAACCTAAGGCTCCGGCCCAAACTCCCTCGCGCGCACGGCCCACTCCAGCCCACACACTCGCTCCCTCTCTTCCCTCTCTTCCGCCATCCGATCTTCATTGAACGGCCATCAACCGCCCACGCCACTCACACCTACCGACCGTCGGATCAAGATCCAGAGGCCCACGCCTTTCTTCTTCCTCGCGTTCTTCTTCCTCGCGCCGCCGTTCCTCCGCTTCTTCGCGCGCCGAACCGCCGCTCTTACCTCCGCTTCCCCGTGCGTGCGCACGATCGGGCGTGCTCAACCGCTCGCGATCCCACTTTCTTCCCTCTTCTAGCGCCGCTCCGATTCTCGCGCGCCCCAACCGCCACCGCCGAGCCACAAGACGTTCTCCACCAACCGCCACCCCGCCCCTATAAAGGGAGCACCGGAAGCCCTCATCCTCCTCAACCCATCCCCTCACTCACTCTCCTCTCTCGCGCAGCGCCGCCGATTCGCCGCCCAAGGTCGCGCGAAGAAGCTTCCGCCGCGATGCGCGCCGCCGTCGGCGATCCTTCCCGACGCCGCCACCATAGGCTTCGCCATCATCGCTGGCCGTGCGCCCGCTCCGTCGCCGGAGGATCCTCGAGGCCGATCTTGTCGCCGCCGCACCTCGCCGCCGCTTCGCCTCGCCGCGGCCGCCTCCGCTGTCTATTCGCCGTGTGGTGAGCGCGTTAGCATCGCCATCTCCTTCTCTCCGAGTGGCCTCGCCGACTCGCCGCCGCCGTGCGCCGGCGACTTGGATCGACGCCGGCGCCGGCTGCGCCACCGTGGCTTTGCCACAAGCGCCACCTGGCGACATCGCCCACGTGGCGCCGTCGTCGCCACGCACACACACACACGCAGTACGGCCCACCGTGCGCTTCTTCCAGGCTCGGTGGGCTTGTTTCCATCGTGAGCCTACCCACCGACACATGGGGCCCGCTTGTCGAAAATATTTTAAATTCATTCTAATTCCGAAATATCAGCTGATGTAATCATTGCGCAATAAATAGCTTTTTCAGTAGAAAAATAATTCGGAAAAATCAATTAAATTTCAGATTTAGGTTTAAACTTCTAAAATTCATAACTTTTGCATACGAACTCCAAATTGGGTGATTCAAATTGCAAAATTTATAGAAAATTATAATCTAGCTAGCTAAACCAAAATATTTCAATTTGGAGTTGTTTTGATATATTTTTTTGAATTTATTTGAATTTGAATTTGAATTTATCGTATTTTCGCGTTTAGACTTCGACGACTCCGGAGAGCTCGACCCCACTGAAGATTTAGACTTCCAGGACATCAACGAAGGCAAGTTATACCATTGACCATATTGCCCCCAGTATTTTAAAGTATTTTTAGTTTTTAAATTATTTAATGCATGCATATGTTTATATAAATGTTTTAAAGTCCTGTTTTTACATAGTTATTCCTATGTTCCATTGTATGGCCCATTTGAATATTATAATTGTTTGCCTTGACACCATAGACTAAAAATTATCAAAATTAGTCAAATGCTTAGTCTGGCTTAGTTCACACTTAATATTTTGGGAAGGTTTAGCCAAATCTCTTATAAATTGTTCCAAAACTGAAATTGTGGTATTGTTTTATCACATGGGTTTAAAAAGGAGGGTTTTACTCTAAAATCAAAAATGGGTTTGGACTCAAGCGAAATGGTTGTAAAGGTGGGTGCGAGTTTATGCACGGTTTAATCTGTTAAGATTAAGACCCGTGGTTTGTCGGAAAAGTCGCCCAAGTCATTTGAGGACCGGTCTTTGAGCCGCTAATTGCTATGCCTAAACGTACTACCACATGTCCCGTATGGGCGTGGATTTGGCTAACTAACTTGTGATGTTCTAGCGTATTCATGTCATGTGTTTATGTGGGTGTCGGTTAGACGCTTTATTCCCACTTGGCGTAAGAGGGCTTCCTGAGGACTGTTAGTCCAAAGGAGCGAAACCCAGTGGGCATGAGTATACTAGGACAAAACATCGTAAAGGCCTCATGACAAATGCTTTCGATCGCACGCCTACTAAGCGTGAATCGCCGACATATCGAGCATGACATCTCGTGTGGGTAAAGTTGTACACACTCTGCAGAGTAGAAACTATTCGAATAGCCGCGTCCGCGGTCATGGACATGCTAGCAATGCCACTTAAAGTTAGAACTGTTTTTGGTTTGAAAACTGTTTTATCACATGGCTAGGATGGTTTATCCTTATGAAAAATTGGGCGGGAAGCCAAGTGTTAGGAGGGTATCCTTCACTAATTCTTTGGAGGTTATCCATGTTATCATAATGACAATGAAAATCTGATTTGAGTTATATAATGAAAACGGCCTTGGAAATTACTATTGATATTTAACCAGAAAATGTTGTTTATGCAAATTAACCCCTGCCATACTCACCTATGTCGGGACCTGCAGTGCGATTCGAACCCTCTGTATACCGCACTAGTCCAGATCACGCTAGTGCACACAGGTTAACATAGGTAAATATCGATCCACACAAGGCGATAAATAAATAAACGATTAATTTGAATAACAAATAAGGGTTTTGACCTTATGGTCGAGTTTACACTTATTAAGCCACGCAGGCTAACAGAAATAAACAAAGAATGAACGGAAAACTCCAGCAGAGATCCCACCACCCGCCAGCAACCAACCGGGATCCGGACCTTAACGAACGATCACCTTCAATGAACTCCTCCTCGAAAGCAGCGAGACTCCTCCTCTTACAGTAGGTTTGGGCGCAAGTTTTACAACAAGCGTGAGTACACAACCGTACTGCAAATCATACCACGTAATGCAATGTATAGATGCAGCTTATTCCAAAGAAAAGGCTTCGTGGTTATTTTGCGAAAATGCAACATTTGCAATTGAATACAAATAATAGATTGAAAGCATAATTCAAAACAAATAAACAATATTAATTTAACAGTTGTTTCCACAAAGACACACAGCTAAACAGATTATTTCACATAGCCATATGATTGAGGTCACACACTCCCATCCCAACATTTTAAGAAAACTACCCTCGTGTGAAATCCTCGAGCATGTCCATGACCATGACGCGCTATTCGAATAGATTGATTTAACACTCTGCAGAGGTTGTACACTTTACCCACAAGATACAACTAGTGTAGCAAGCACCAATCGTAATAAAACAGTTCGGAAACTTCATCTCAAACATTGACGTTCTCGGTGTGCTTACAAACCGCTATACCAAATCACATAGAATTGGTATAACATACACCGGCCGATGGGGAAGACGATCGCCCGCGATGCAACCACCAAGTAGTCACACCTCCACCTGTCACACACCCTAACCTATCCACCGAACATCAATGCCAAGAATCCATAACTTACTAAGTTAGGCCCGTCCCATACCGGCATGTGGTCGTGCAGAAGGCTCGATTCAATGGCGCACAAAGTTAAGTCCTTAATTGACCAAGGCAAGACTTCCATGTTCTAACTAAGTCACAAAGATTATCATTCCCATCACATAGACCACCATGTCACACGTCTCCACCACTTGCCTCGCTTTAAATCCTTTACCACCCGGGCTTGGTTTTAGTGCAACACATGCCATCACGAAGTAATAACATACAGCGCACTGATTTTACACAAAGTTCCATAGTCACTTAGTCATAGTTCATATTTGCAACTTTCATGAGATGTGAGACTCGTAGCATGGCTAAGCAATTGTACTCGCATCTAACCAACCCACGTTGGTGCTATAATATTACCAACTAATAACCAATCTAGGGTGACAAGAAATTATGACATACAAGGCCAAAGTGTGATAGCAATTTGGATAATAACTATGCCCAAAGCATTTAAATAAATAATTAAAGTAGAATGCATTAATTTAACACAAAGTAATTTGAAAAATGGGTTCAAGATGATCAAAGGTATGACTTGCCTTGGAAAAGGTCTATGTACTGGTGTTGATCTTGAGGTGCTCCTTCTTCCACAAAATTCCCCGACGAATCGACGTCTACTCGCAAACGAGACAAAACAAACAAAAAAAAATAAATAATAGAGGCAAAACAAACTCCAAAAATTAAATAAAAATCTCAGATAAATAGAGCTTGAATTTAGACAAATTTAGAAATTTGAATGGGCTCAATCGGAGTTAGGATGCAAAAGTTATGAGCTCTGGAAGTTTGGAAATCTAAAGAAACCCTAATTTGGATTTTCTGGAATTTCCGAATTATTTCTCTAAAGAAAAATCGGAATATTGCGCAGCGCTGACGTCATCGGAGACGTTCCGACGGGGTGATAGTTGGCCTGACAGGTGGGTCCCACCTGCCGGCGGCACGGCTCACGGTAGACTGGATCTACCGAGCCTCGGGGCGGGGGACCGGTGGACCAAGCCACGCGGCGCTAATGGCGATGCTGACCCGGCGACACCTGGCTGCCACGCCTGCTCGATGCCGACGCTGGCACCGACATGGACGGGCACGTTGCCCATGCTGACAACGGCGGCTCTGGACCCGATGGTCGTCGGTGATCGGCGGCTCGCCGGCGAGGGTGAGTGGTACCAACATGTAGCCCTTGCTATTGCGAACCCATCGATGCAACTCGGGTGGTCGGGAGGACGGTGGCGGCCGGCGGCGAGCTCGAGCGGCGGAGGGCTTTGTGATGCCGGACGGCGGCTCGTGATGTTCTCGCAGCGGCAAGGACTCTCGAGGTAGCCTCGCGCCACCGAACTCGACGGTGCACTCGGTGGCGACGCGGCGACACCGGCGGCGGCGCAAACGACGAAGAACAGAACGGCGGCGAAAACCCTAGAACTCCAATTGCGGCGGCGCTAAGGCTCGGAAGGAGATGAGGGTGGCGGCTCTGGGTTGCGGAGGACCGTGCGAAGCTCGGGTGCTATTTATAGGGGCTGAGGTGCCCGGGATAAGGAATCCCTAAATTGGGGATTTCTCGGTTGAAAACGGAAACGGGGATAGAGTTCGTTTCGATGCCGATTGAGAGTAGATACGGGCGCGGGAAGGTTAGAGATAGAGTTTGGCAAAGAAATCCGGAGGTTTTTAGTTAGGAAAGTCCGTTGTCGGGCGAGGCTTCTAGAAGCTCCAATGGCGACGGCGCCACTTCGGACTTCGGGAAGAAGCGGCGCGGAGACAGCGACCTCGGCGTCCACCACCGAGGAAGAGGAAGCGCCCACCGTCCAGTGCGGGCAGGGAGCGGCTCACAGTGTGCTGCGCTGCGCCGAAGCGCTGCGCGCGCGAGGTTGGGCTGCGGGCTGGGCCGGCGCATGGAGGAGAATGGGCCGAGTTAAGGAATTCGGCCCGATTGATTTTCTGAGATTTTAATAGGTTTTCTAATTTAGAAAATACCAGAAATTCAAATGGGCAATAGAAAATAGCAAATGAACTCAGAAAAATTCCAGAAAAATATAGAAAATATATCTGAGCACATAGAACCCAAATAAAATAGTTTTGGCTATTGTTCCACTTGGGATTATTCACATTAAATATTTTTGATTGCAAAGTCCAATATTAAGCTTTTGAATTAAATTCAAATAAAATTCAAATGGTGAATTTCTCCTACTAACTATTTAAAAGATTTTTAAGCTCAGAAAATTGGGATGTTACACAGCTGGATACATTAAGAGTGTTTCTTCTGGTTTAGGAGAAACCAGAACAGGGGCACTCATAAGATATCTCTTGACATCATCGAAGGCTTTGTTTGCCTCCTCTGACCATTCGAAACCCTCGTGTTTCCTCATAAGCTTAAAGAAAGGAAGTCATTTTTCTCCTAGTCATGCGATGAAATGACTTAAAGCCGCCGTACATCCTGTGAGTTTCTGGATTTCTTTCTTTGTGGCAGTGGGTGCATTTGTTCAATGGCCCTTATCTTTTCAGGGTTTGCTTTGATTCCTCGTGTAAAGACAAGGAATCTAAGCAACTTTCCTAAAGAGATATCGAATACACACTCCTCAGGATTGAGTTTCAACTAATGTTTTCTAAGATTGTCGAATGTTTTCTGCGGGTCAGAAATATGATTAACATGTTGTATGCTTTTTACGACCAGATCATCAACATAGGCTTCTAAGTTTTGGCCAAGTTGAGGAAGGAAGGTCTTTTGTATCAAGCATTGGAAGGAAGCGCCAGCATTTTTTAAACCAAATGGCATTTTGACGTAGCAAAATATTTCAAATGGTGTAATAAATACGATTTTTTTATCATCTAAACACATACTTATCTGATGATAACCAGAGCATGCATCTAGGAAACATAATATTTTACAACCAGCAGTGGAGTCAACTAACTGATCGATATGAGGAAGGGGAAAGTCATCCTTTGGACAAGCTTTATTTAGATCAGTAAAGTTTACACACATACACCATTTACCATTAGACTTCCTAACCATTACAAGATTAGCCACCTACTCTGGGTGGTCGACCTCTTTTATGAAACCTGCCTTAAGTAGCTTGTCTAATTCTAATCTAATAGCATCTCATCAATCAGACGTAAATCTTTGTAACTTTGGTTTTACATGCTTCTTACTAAAGCTGTAAAGCTAGCCTATGCTCGATCACCTCCCTAGGGACTCCAGACATGTTAGATGCTTGCCACGCGAAGACATCTACATTTGCTCGGAGGAAAGTGACAAGGGTGTCTTCCTATGCGCGGTCGAGTGACCCCGGCTTAACAGCCTTCAAAGGCTCCTCTGTATCGTGAGAACTTCTTTGATTTGGTCGCTCGGCTTTGGGGCAACTTTATACTTCAACTGCTTGGTCGAAGGTTGCACTTTGCTTGCTTCTTGAGTTAGTATTTCGCCAACCATCTCGAGGGACTTGTGGTTGCATGTAAGTGCTATCTTTTTATCATAGCGGACTGTGATTACTCATTTGTGACCTGGCATCTTATGATAACCATAATGAGCAGCTATTAGAATCATGCCAGAGTTGGTCAACCAAGAATAGCATTATATGCCGTATCGAAATCGACCACATCAAAAGATATTTTCTCCGTCCTGAAATTGTTTGGTGACCCAAACGTAACAGGAAGAGAAACTTAACCAATAGGTTTGGCCGAAGACCTGGTATGATCCCATGAAATGAGTACCGTACAGGCTTGATCTTTGTCCTACGAACTTGCATCTCATCCAAGGCACTTGTAAAGAGTATGTTTAATGAACTTTCACCATCAACTAACACACGATTTACTCGATAGTTGTTGATGGTGGGCTCGACCATGATCAGAAAACAACCAGGTCGAGTAGAAGGAATCGAACAGTGACCTTCTCAAAAGAGATGGTGATTTCTGACCACTTTATTACTTTATTGACAAGAGGAGGGTCAATGGAATTTACCTCACCTCCGACAGCTTTGAGCTATCATTTCAACTCATATGCTAAAGATCCTCCATAGATGTGATCGATGGTGCATTATGGATCTTGAAATGGCATCTCCTCATCATCATCTGATTGTTTTCGACCACTCGTTTGCTCCACCTCTTCAAGTGTAGGAAGCATTCCATTGCTGAAGTAAAAATCCTCGAGTTTCCATTGAAAAATTGGGTAGTTGCGAAGGTCGTGTCCTTTTTTGTGAAAATGACACCACCTAAGCTTATCGTTCTTTCGTTCGGGGCATTTACCTTTGCTCCGATCGGGGTATGGTTTGGAACTCTAAGGCTCCTTGTCGCTCGTGGCTAAGACCTCTTTAGATCTTTTGAATTGAGGCTTTTGGCCTTTAGTCTTGCGCTTCAATTTTCTAGCCTTTTTATCTTTCTTCTTACTATCTTCGCCCGCTCCTAGAGTGCCCTTATCGTCACGATCAATCGTGTAATTCCACTTGACCGCTTCTGTAGTAGTTGCATAACGTTCGACCATTTCAAAGAGTTCGGCGATGGTAGCCGGGGGATTTAGAGTGATATCCTCTGTGATCCTTTGATTGCGGACTCCCTGCTTGAATGCTCTAATGATAGAAGAGTTAGAACTATAGGAATTGAGTTGTGAACCCGACTAAAATGTCTGATAAATTGGTACAAGGTCTCGAGATAATCCTGTTGTATTCTGTGCATGTCATCCTCCTTTCTTGGATGGTTGTAAGTGCCTTGAAAGTTGGCTAGTAGTAGCTCGCATAGGTGTTGCCATGCATAGATCGACTATTGTGGCTGAGTTAACAGCTATGACCAAGCAGATCTTTCAAGCACAGTAGGAAGGTAATTAGTCATGACATGCTCTCCTCCTGCTGCTGCTCGAATAGCGGTGGTGTAGATTTGAAAAAACTCGATGGGATTTATGACCCATCAAACTTCTCCATATTCACTGGTCGGAACCGTGGTGGCTAGCGAACCGCTTTCAAGCTCGTGCAAAATGTTCGACATCTGGTAATAATATCATAACGCCTTCTTTGCGGAAAAGAAGGGTTGACATCACCAAGCGAAGGTACTCGATGATACCCAATGGTAAGTGGGTCGATCTATCATAGATTTCAGCCCTACGAGGGTAATACTCCTCGTGCTCCATCTGTTGGTGCTGATTTCTTGGAAGAAGTGGTGAACGACCACCTCCTTTAGGAGTTTGTCTATCACTAGTTATTCGTGGGACTCTTCTTCGACTAGGGTCATTGGTCGAGAGATCGACCAAATCTGTTGTCTTGTCGTTCTCCACGAGGAGAATCATCTGAGCGACTAGCATTCGATGGAGTTGTCCTGGTACGACTACCAGGACGATGTTGTCAAGACCGCTCGAGCCTGACCAATATGTCCCGAAGTCTCCATGCGATCTCTTGAGCAAAGAGGTCGTAGCCTAGTGCTTGTCCAAACTCTTAAGTCGGGTTTTCAATCAAGTCATTGATTTGCTGAAGCTCTTGAACTTCCTCTGACTGGTATTGGATGCACCCAGGTAAGGACCTCTGGGTAGCAATTCTTCTTCTCCAAATGGTTTCAAGATCGTTGACGTCTGAGTCAGCCAGAGCGTCCCTCGGTGGAGAGCGGTCATTTCTAGGATTTCGACCACGCTCATGAATATGGAGATCCTGTCATCACTGGAGGCATTCTTGCCATCACCACGAGAGCCCGAAGTGAGAGTGCGATGGGAAGCAACCCTAGCCCTACCTCTTGGAGAGAAATTAGGATCTGAGGGGAGGACAATGACCTCCTGTGTACTATTATTTCCACTTACGTCTGAGTCCTCCTAACTCGAGGAGTAGTCGAAAGACAACACCTCACGACTTGGAGCAATCCCCTCCAGGAAGGGGAACTCTAGGTTATAACCGTCTCTGACTGAAGGTGAACCCTGCGGGGGTATGGTCGAATCCGTAGGTGAAGCAGGCTCGACAATGCACCTCGTGGGGGTAACCAAAGGGTGACGATTATCAGGTGTTGATTGAGTCCCGGAATCATGGATTCCAAGACTTGTTATGCCAGATCGGATGGCCTCATATGAGCTTGAACATTTGGAGGGGGAATCCTATCTGTGCTCTACACTCGTCGTGGTGCAGTCCTAGCTCTGGTTGGATGCACCCTTGCCCTTTGAGGAGTCTGGTTCCTAATCTAGGCATAATGTCGTGGGGGAGAGAGCTCCTTCATCAACCTTGTTCATGGCATGGTCTCTTGGGTCTAGTGAAAGATCCCTGAAAACGGCATTGCAATCGAACGAAATGATGCTCTGCTCGTGCTCTGCACTGTAATGCATCTTTGTCAAGTTCTACAGTCTGCCAGATCGAACCAATTCTCCTCATTCCATTCTCCTACCATGAAAGCATCAGAGTTGAAAAATGAAGACAATTTATCAAAAAAGAAAGGAGAAATCAAATATCCCCACGGACGGTGCCAACTATCGATGGTTTAGTATCGATCTTATGAATGAATGCTGGGGCTCTCTTGGAGAGAAACCACACAGAAAAGGACACATGAATTTTATACAGGTTCAGACCTACTCTTGAGATAATAATAACCATACTCCTGTGTTTGCTATATTGATTGTGTTTACAATAAGGAGTCACTAAAGCTAAGGGTTAATCTTCTTATCTCTCGCTTCTCGTCTATCCCTCTCGCCTCTGTCCACTGACTTTACTCCTTATATAACGCATGAAGGGGTGGCAGTTGTCTACGTTAAGAGGCACCTTGTCGTTTGATGCAATACGCACGTTTAAGGGTAGTGGTTGTCAGAGACGCATTCCCCCACATCACCATGTGGTTATGTCACATACAGAGGTTTAATACATGCAATTATCTCAAGAATAACAGCACATATTAATTATTATGTGTATTAAACATAGTGCGCAAATGTCCCTAGTCGATTGAGCCCGCATGTTTGTAGGCTTTATCGACCATAGGGTGGTCATAGAAGAACTTACGACTATATAGGGTGATTGTAGTAGGACTTCCCATCAATAGGTAGTCGTAGAAGAACTTACGACCATATAGGGTGATTGTAGTAGGACTTACAATCAATAGATGGTCGTAGAAAAACTTACGACCATATAGGGTAGTCGTAAAATATCTTACGACCACTAGGTGGGTATGATCTCTCTTATTATTAATACTGAGGGGGTACCCTTGAAGGTTATATAATATACATTATTATCTATAAACATTATAGATAAATAACTTAATTAATTGAGGAATATTATATCCTCGTCAACAATAAACAAGACTGCTACTTACTAGGTGGAACAAATCTTAACAAGTAAAAGGAGGCCGTGTTGGCTCCTCGTGTGGCCACATCATCAACAAAACAAGGACCGTTGGATCGTCGTCGTCCGGCCAGGATCACGTGGAGAGCCCCTAATGGGATCTGCCGTCTCGTCGCGTCGAGCTCGCTGGTGGCCGTCTGACTGGATCTGCTGAGAACCCTAATGTCATCCCGGTCCTCTCTCCTCACGCCCACGCTGTGCCCCCGACGCCTCCCACTCCATCGTTGCTTCCTCCCCGCTATGCCCTCCTTCTCCTGCTCCTCCGCCTCCCCTCCCTGTCCCTCTACCTCTCCTCCCCGTCCCTCTCCACTGGCACCACCGCTCACTACCCACATCCCACTGTCGCTACCTCCTCCCCACTCGGCCCTCCTCCTCCCACTCCTCTGCCTCCCCTCCCCATTCTCTGCCTCCCATGTTGTCCCTCTCCACTGGCACCACCTCCCTCCCCACCCGGCTGTTGGTCCTTGGCCCCGCCCCTCATGCGCTCTAGTGGTGGCCAAGGCCCCTAAATCCCGATGGCGTGGGGCTATCTTTGGCACCCCTGGTGGAGTTTGCCCAGCCCCACGTTCCACGAGGTGGCTGGGTGGACAACGAAGTGCGGCTCATGGCCACAGTAGGGCTCCGATTGCTCGATGCCATGGCGGCCGAGACCGTCTTGGAATCATATAGGGAGGTGCTTAAGGAGTCATGGTTTCGACGTGCAGCTCAAATTTTGAGGGTTTGCAGTGACATCACAACGGGTCTTTGGTTCTTTGCTCCCCCTCCCCTCTAGGACTTGGATTGATTTCTTCTTCTGTTGGCAAGGAACGCTAGCTTCAATTTTCTTCTGACCTTCCATTTCTCTACTACCAGTAATTAAATCCAAATCTTCAATTATTTTGTGAGAACTTTTAGTTAGGTTCTCCTTTGTTTCTTGCCGATAAGCTGGCATGCCCATAGAGAGAAAAGATGTTTGTAGTAGCTAGAGGAATGCAATTAACAAGGAGATTTGGAGCATTTGCTATATCACTAAACAATAAATTCCTTCAAGAGTAACTTTTGATCAATGCTTAATTTGTCATTTCCTCACTAATGGTTCGTAGCATTTGCGATGTAGTATTTCACCATCCTTCCTGCAAAACTAAAGTTTCATGGATGATTGAGATGAATCTGTTGATGGTTGACATGTTCAAGATTATCAAGGCTACAACATTGTAGAAAGATATTGCAATGAAGATGGTGATTCTGTTGGGTGACATTCACTTCAAGGTTATCAACCAAATGTTCTTACTGCCTTGAATTTTTAGAAGTTTACTATCGTAGTTTTCCTTTCCAGCAAATACCAAGTTTTAGGTCATATCTATGCCATGTTTGCTAAATTTCTTTAGAAGGTATATCAGATTTCATCCTCAATACAAATTCAAGGCAGTAGGAACATTTGGTTGAGGACCACTTAGATCTTCAATATATTGTCTATTTGGTAGAAAAGAAAAATCGTACTACCAGAAAATACCTTACAATACTTGACTACCTATTATCTTAAGGGATAGGTCTTACCTATAGGACAGTTCTTTGTAGCAAATAAATATTTCAACTTCATATTTATTTCATATGTCAAATAAAATAATAGTTAGACTGTACAGCTTGCATCAGTTCTATCTATTAGAATAATGGAGGGTAGGGTTTTTGCTATTGTAACACCCCAGCCCGACATGAGCCTGGAATGCTATTAAACTAATATTAAATAATTCTAAACCAAGGCAAACTACCAAATTTAATGTAACCTCCTTGTAAAGTTAATCGCACGGAGGTTCCAACACATAGATGAATCATAAATAAATAAACCGACAACCAGAATCATCATTAGGTATTCAAAGTATGCTAAGCAACTAGTATATCCAAAGAAATCTGAAGTACATTACTCATCATTATTACACTTAACCCATTGCATGAGGCATAATCATAATAAATCCTTTAAGCAACTCGCTCATTTATTTAAGCATGGTCTCAAGTTTATTCAACTTTAGATGGTTAATGGTAGTGTGTGTGTGAACATTAAGCTACTCCTCCCATGCATGTCGCCCTTGGATTGGGTACCTAAAACAACAAGAAAGCAAGAGTGAGTCCACAGACTCGGCAAGTACATAAATAAAAAGACACATGATTCGAACCATAACATCAGATCCACATTTAGGAGAACATCATTAAATCATGCCACATGCATATGTAATGCTCAAGGATTCCTTTTCTTTATCTCTTTTTTTGCATTTTACAGTGTAATGCAAAGTATGCAACCGTCATTTGCATACCCATGCTCTTGCGCCACGCACGAGGACCAATTGCCCAATACTCCACAAGTATTGGGGACCTCAAGCCCACACTCCACAAGTGTGGGGATCTCAAGCCCGTCACATTCATGACGGGGACCTCAAAGATGTGCATGCTTGGTCATCACAAGACCAAGCCTCAACATGATATCAATATGCATATGCACCATCTCTTTTCATTATCAAGCACCAAAGATAATAACAATAATCATGAATAAAGCATAGCCATACTTTGAACATTCACCATTCTTATTATGCACACTTGCCAACAGCCATACAACACTAACATGTATCAAACACGCATTCATGTCCAAGCAATCACAAACAAGGTACAAACAATGCACTTGCCTTAACCGCGTGAGAACGGAGGATGCGAAGAAGGCGCTGCCTCCGGGACCAATACACCACCTAAAATTCATTTAAAGGCATACTAAGCCAATGGTAATGGACCGAACAAACAATATAAGCAACCACAATCTAGCAATAGCTTGTAACGCGACCCCGACTCCAAATTCCTAAAAGCTGATCTATCCCCTCTGTAAACAGTCATGTTCTAAAATTCGTATCTTTTAGTAAAGGAGTCCAAATGAGGTGTTCTTAGACTTAATTTAAAGGTTATCAAATTACCCAACTAAACCTAGTTGGTGGGCCTTCCTGATTCTACCATCTAATATCCCTTTTATGCTGATTAACAAAACATCGATTTCACGCCAGGTTCTCTGGACACTACACTAAAACAATCATAACTTTCAGCTCGTTTGTCTAAATGTCGCGTTCTTGGGCTTCCCTGAAAGCTACGACAATTAGCTACAACTTTCGTTATACTGAGATCCTCTAATTCTCCCTTTAACTGATCTCTCAAGTCAGATTACTAAAACCTGTCAGAATACTGACAGATTAGCAGAACAGTCGCACTAATAAATTCATAAATTTTGCTACAGAGGTCCAAATAATACGATCTAGCACTTCATCGAAAGCTATTGACGTCTTCTACAACTATCTAGGAGAAGCCCAAGACCGAATCCGCACTTAACTATATCAAAACATCTGTCTAACGCGATCTGTCCTGAGGAGACAGAAATACCGACATTGCTACAACAATCAAATATGCATATATTCGGGGGCAAACCGGGGTTACCCTTGACGAACCGCTGTAGACCGCGATGCAATCCGTGAATCTTCCCCTTCCCTCTCTTCTTCTCTTCTCCTTTCTTCCTTCTTCTTCCTTTTTCTTGGCCGCCACCACAATGAAGAGGCATCGGAGGAGAGGGCACCACCATGGAGGAGATGGGTTGCTACGATGCATCATACTACGATGGCGGCGCGGCATCAGTAGCACCCTAGGTTCCCCCTCCTTCTTTAGTTGGTTTCTGGTTTCCTCATGGGCCATGGGCCACTAAGCTGCTTTTCCTCCACTTGACTATGGTGCGTGGCCCATTACTCTCTCAATTTCTGATTTTTTTCTCTTTTAATTATCTTAATTCTCTCTCTAATTTTTTTATTACATCCACTAACGACAAACAGGATATTACAGCTATTCACAACTATGCATCTTACTCATCAATGGAAGAGTATATATAGACAAGAGTACATGGGCTACATAGGTTACAAGGGCTAAGAGAGGGAGAGAATATACAACCAATACTAATCTTGACACCCCCCCTTCAAACTCAAGGTGGACTAGGAGGATCTGATGCACTGAGTTCGAGTAGATGAAGCCGATGATGTTCTCGAGTCTAAGCTTTAGTGAAAAAATATGCAACTTGAAGCTCTGAAGGAACATACTTGAGAGCAATGGTTGACTTCTAACAGTGAGATCGTGTGAAGGATGCATCAACACCAATATGCTTTGTCAGCTCATGCATGACTGGATCACTGGCAATCTGAATGGCACTTGTATTATCACAAAAGAGAGGTGTAGGTTTGTCACAATAGACACCTAGATCATTCAAGAGCCATCAAAGAAAAATGATCTTTGAGGTGGTTGCAGCAAGTGCTCGAAGCTCAGCCTCTACACTAGAGCATGACACCGCAGTCTGCTTCTTAGACTTCTACGCAATGAGCGAAGTATCAAGAGAGATACAATAACTAGTGATAAATCGGCGATCAGCAGGATCACTCACCCAAGTGGAGTCAGAGTAAGCATGGAGCTGAAGCTGACTCGAACTAGCATAGAACAAACGTCTAGACACAGTCCCTCTCAAGTATCTCAACACACAAAGAACATGACTATAGTGGACTAAGATGGGAGCACTAACAAACTAGCTGAGCACATGAACAACATGAGCAATGTCTGGCCTGGTGACAGTGAGATAGACAAGGCTCCCAACGAGCTGACGATAGTGGGAAGCATCTGTCAGGGGTACACCGTCTGTAGGCCAAAGCTGCAAGTGAAGCTCCATGGGATGGGTGTGGCAGCAGTACAAGTATCAGTCAGCCTAGAGCGAGCGAGCAGATCCTGAACATAGCGATGCTGAGAGAGGTAGTAGCCATCACCATCAGAATGAACCTCAATCCCTAGAAAATAGCTCAATGGTCCCAAATCGGACATCATAAATTGTTCACTCAATTTTTTTTTTGACAAAAGCCACATTGTCCATGTCATCTCCTGTGATCAGCATATCATCTACATATAGTAGAAGCAAAGTATGACCCCGTTGAGAAGTGTGAATAAACAAGGCAGGATCATGCTCACTTGGATTGAAACCAGCAGCTCGAATCACAGAACTAAAATGCTCAAACCAAGCACGAGGAGCCTGCTTGAGACCATATAGAGCACGCCTAAGGTGACAAACATAGCCTGTAGGAGCCTTAACACCGGGGGGTGGCTGCATATAGACCTCATGTAGATCACCATGAAGAAAAGCATTCTTAACATCCATCTGAGATATAGTCCATGTGCGTACCGTTGCAACTTCAATAAGAGTACAAACTGTGGTCATATGAGCAACTAGAGCAAAAGTCTCATCATAATCTCGATCATAAGCCTGCTGAAAACCTCGTGTAATAAGACGAGCCTTGTATCGCTCTACTGACCCATTAGACTTGTTCTTTACTTTGTACACCCACTTGCAAGTGATAGGAACATATCCAAATGGTAGCGGAACAAGGTCCCAAGTGCAGCTTGTATGCTCTAGTGTTGTGAGCTCCTCTGTCATAGCCAATCGCCACTCGGTGTACACCGATAGCCTCTTGATAGGTACTCGGCTCGCCACTACACTTGCACAAGAAAACCCCATCTGCCTAGTGCCTAAATAGAAGAACGATCACGTATGGCATATCGTGAATGTAGTAGGATGATCGTTAGAGTCAATGTTACTGGCTGAAGGGTCAAGTGAAGGATAGGGGGACTGAGGATCAAAAGGAACTCTCTGTCGACGACTATAGTGAAAGGGAAAAGTGGAAGTGTCAGAAATGGGTGGAGCTGGTGGAGAAACTAATGGAGTGTGAAGGAGGCACACTAGAAGGTAAAACTAGGGAGAAGGTGTGTCTAGAAAAGCAAGTATGGTGAAGGAATGAGAGGTAGACACAAAAGAAGTGGAATCAGGGAAGAAGAAGTGGGATGTATAGAAAGATGATAAAGAAAGGTCGACCCTCATCAAAGGTCACATCACGAGAGATGTGAATGCGACCTACTGAGGGATCATAGCAGCAATAGCCCTTATGCTCAGGACTATAACCCAGAAAAACACACTCAACTGATTGAGAGCTCAGCTTTGTGCACTCATGAGGTGCTAGAAGGACATAGCAGACACAACCAAAAACACGAAGATTAGCATAGCGAGTAGGTGCTCTGTACAGGATCTAACCAGGACACTTGCCCTAAAGCTTGGAAGAGGGCTGACGGTTGATAAGATAGACTACTGTAGAGACTGCTTCCCCCAGAAGTGGGAAGGAGCAAAGGAGAAAATGAGAAGAGAACGAGCAATCTCAATGATGTGATGGTGCTTGCACTGAGCAACACCATTCTGAGCATGAGCACCAAAACACGAGAGCTGAGGAAGAGTACCCTCAGAAGAAAGGAACTAACAAAAAGCTGATGAAAGATACTCTCCCCTAGAGTCAAAACAAAAACACGAATGGAAGAGAAAAACTGTGTATGAACCATCTTAGCAAAGGACTCATAAATGGAAATCAACTGAGAGCGATGTTTCATAAAATGGATCCAAGTATATCGAGAGTGATCATCAACAAATATGACAAAATAACTATGACCACCCTTCGAAGCAAAAGGAGATGGACCCCTGATGAGGACATCAACCTTCTGGATCGACCACAACTCCACACGCAATCGATGCTCTACTTCCACAACATATTGATCGAGAAGGTTTACGACCACATGTGGATTGGTCGTGGGAAGACTTTGACTGCGTGGTCGAAGGGAGGTTACGACTGCCTGGCAAGTGGTCGTAGGGAAGGTTACGACTGCCTGACGAGTGGTTGTAGAATTGCTTCGACTGCTCGTGGTCGTAGAGTGTGGAGATCCGACTACCTGGTCGAAGATCACTTATATCTGGTGCTACGCCACCTCACTTTGGGCCGAGGGCCTTGTATCAACACTACCTTAGGGTTTTTGGGCCGGCCACCTCCTTGGCCCATATGGCCACCTAGGGTTTTTCTGGTACTGTTCATGTGTGAACAGTACCCCTACCCCCTCCCTCTTCCTCCTATAAATAGTGGCCGCCGCCCCTTTAGTTCGGGGGGTTTTTCTTAGAATTATTCTGCCACTTGCAGTTTCGCCGTTGTACGGTTTGGGAAACCCCACTTTGTTGATCTTCATTCATATTCGCAATACAATTCAGATTGCATCTTCCTTGTTCTTGTGAGTTGCTTCGATTGCTTGCAGGAACAATAACTCTCGTGGTAAGGTCGATCGCGTGCAAGCGTGGTCGATAACGACAGTTGTGCGGGTGTAGCGAATTATGAGGTGACGATCTGCTGGTCGAAAGCCTCAAAGCGTCAACGTCCTCACGACGAAATCAATCGAACCTATCGGAAGATCAGGCCACCGTAGTCATCAGTTGGTATCAGAGCGAAGGTTGCCCGTTAGGTAATCTCGTTTATCCCCTTTTGTTAGTTGTTTCCATCACCTAGAGTCCAGAAAATTGCCCCACAAAAAGTTTTAGATCTTAGTTTTTCCGCTGTCCAAACCACGTTGTGCCTTTCGCAATTTTGTTTTCAGTATTCGCGTTGTTGAGTTCGAGTCCATCGTCGGTGTCTTTGTTGCTGGTCTAGTCATCGTGATCTAGTTTCTAGCATCGAGTCTTTGCTGTTTTGGTCATCGTGTATCTCGGCTTGTCCTTGGTTGCATCCGTTGCAATTAGGGTTTGTCTGCTATAGCTGAGATTGAGACACCACCCCATCCGACCACTTACTCGTGACACCACCCCAATCCGACCACCTACTCGAGCCAACACCCCCATCCGACCACCTCGTCGGATTCGACCACCTACTCGAGTTCGACCACCTCCTTGTATTCGATCACCTGGTCGGATACGACCACCTTCTCGGGTTCAACCACCCTCTCGAGTTTCGCCCCCGACAACTCTATCTGTTTCTGGTTGCTCTTAGACACCCACGCACTCATCATATCGTGGCCGAGCCAACAAAGACCGAGAAGAAATTTCATAGCCGAAACAGAGATAGCCAAAGTTCAAAGAGAGAGAGAGTATCTTTTTATTACCATTATACCCCTGCTCTCCGGGAAAAAGTTTGTGACCTATATTTATCCCCAGACTCGAAAGAGGGTTTTTGAAGAGTTGTGAGTCAAGGTTACTTTCGCCAAAAAAAAACGGGAACCCTAGGTTGGGTTTCGGCAGTCAAAAAAAAAGAAAGAAAGAGAAGCAAAAAAAAAAAGACCACCCCCAGTTGGTTCACGACCACCCTCAGTTGGTCTACGACCACTCTCAGATGCACCACGACAACCATAGGTGCTCCACGACCACCCACAGAAGAAATCAGTTGCTTTGCGAATTTTATTCCATTGTGCTTGTATCTACCCTATCTTTTAGCTTGCTTGAGCTAGTTCTAGGAACACGTCGGGCCAGCAACTGTGACGAGTACTGTGGACTTTGATTTAACTTTGCTAAACTGATTTCATTATTGCTACTCCTTGCTACTAAACATTGCTTGTCCGAGCTCCACGTACTTTTGGCCCTCAGTCTTGGATCCTCGCTTTCGCCTCCGCCGCGTCGTACATCCCACCTTCTCCGATCATACCACCTGCTGCAATTGGTAAGAAATTCATAAGAGCTTGGTAAGATGCTTGAGAGTGTGTGAATCCACCTTCCACCACCTAGTAGTTGATAGGGATAATATCTTTGTGTTGTCTTGTGTCTCCTACTAACCATGGCAGGTGAGGGATCGGATGCGCAAGAGTGTGTTTTGAGGGAAGAGCTCACGAGAGTGTTGGATGAGCGTCGCCATGCTTTTAATGACGACCTTGATAGGAAGTTTACGGCAACAAATGGTACACTGCAACAACTCAATGTAAGTATTGCAATGCTCAATGCACGCACTGATGGTTTGACCAATCAACCACCGAACCATGGGTGTGTGGATCCTGAAGGTGCAGCCCATGACCATGAGTTTGACAATGATAATAATGAGATGCGCAACCACGACGCCATTGATGCACGACAACGGAACCGATTGAACTTCAACCGTCAAGGTATGAGAGGTAATAACCTTCAGCAACATATTGCACGTGTTAATGATGATCCATATGCTAAAGTCAAGTTCACTATACCATCTTTTGTGGATGCTTATAATGCTGAAATATATTTAGATTGGGAGATGACGGTGGAACAGAAATTTAATGCTCACTTAGTTCCTGAATTGCATAGAGTTAGGCAAGCAACAAGTGAATTTAAAAACTTTGCCATCAATTGGTGGAATAGGGTATGCAACGATGGATTAGCACCTACTACGTGGGATGCTTTAAAAGTTGCTATACGTAACCGATTTGTTCCACTTTCTTTTAAACATCAGATTGAGGAGAAAATGAGAATGCTTGATGATAGGAAACATGAGAACAAATCTGTGTCTGTGTCTTTTTCTATGACTAACAATTTGCAGGAAGTTGAAAACCATGCCAAAGAGGAGAATGAGTTGATTGCACCACCAACCCCATTGATCAAGAAGGAAGATGAGGAGATGGATGCACCTACATCATCTGAGGAGAGCCAACAAGGTAAAGACCATGGTGCTATCATCACTAAAGGTGAGTATGCTTGTGAAGAACTACAATTGTCCACTGTTTATGCTATTTTCGAGCAAAAATTAGTGGAAAACAATTCTGATATGCACATGTTTCAAGTAAAGAATTCAGATTGCATTGGGATGAGTGCACAATGTGATAACATTGTTGATTTTCCTGCTGTTGTGGGTACTTCATGTGATGAGTTAATAGCATATAATGATCATGTGGAATTGGTTAGACATAAAGAAGTTTTGACTAGAATATCTCCTGCAAATTCTTTATGTTACATTATGTTGGATCTACCTATGAAATTGTCACATGCTATGGAAAAAGTTTCAGAAATCGCGTGTTCAAAATCCTTGTTTAGTGCCTACACCCCTGGATATAGGTTTTATTTGATTGGAGATTATGGTGTAGATAATCAATTTCTTGTAAATCGAATATGCATAACTTGTGATCACATGGATGAATTGAAGCTTGCTATTTGGGACAATAATTCTTGTGTGCTGAATCTTGTTCAAAATGAGAGTAAAATGAAATTTAGTGCTCATCCCATTCCTATGTGTTCACCTTTTCTTGCACCACCTAGTAGGGGGAATCTGATTAAAGATGTTGAATTATGGAAGAACTTACAAATCTTTTCACCCTTGCTAGATGAATTTGCTCTTGCTCAATTGAAATCTAATTATATGAATGGCTTGTGCTCTTTGAATTCAATTACTGTACTGCCCATTCACAGAGCAATGAATAACTCTACTATATACTTCACTTATACTTGCAAATTGAGTTGCAAACTGAATGTTGTGAGAAAATATACCTTTGCTGATTTTATGCATGCACAATCACCTTTAATTTCCAAAGTTCTCTCTATTTTGCCACCTGCAATGGCTAACATTTTGCAGAAAGATGAGAATGCAATGCTACAAGCTTTAAAGCCTTTCTTGCCATTGGAGGAGGGTGGCGTGAGTCGAGGACGACTCAAATGCAAGAAGGGAGGATGATGAGGACATCAACCCTTCCGGATCGACCACAACTCCACCTCCAATCAGGTTGCTCTACTTCCACCACATATTGATCGAGAAGGTTTACGACCACACGTGGATTGGTCGTGGGAAGACTTCGACTGTGTGGTCGAAGGGAGGTTACGACTGCCTGGAAAGTGGTCGTAGGGAAGGTTACGACTGCCTGACGAGTGGTCGTAGAATTGCTTCGACTGCTCGTGGTCGTAGAGTGTGGAGATCCGACTACCTGGTCGAAGATCACTTATATCTGGTGCTACGCCACCTCACTTTGGGCCGAGGGCTTTGTATCAACACTACCTTAGGGTTTTTGGGCCAGCCACCTCCCTGGCCCATATGGCCACCTAGGGTTTTTCTGGTACTGTTCATGCAAGAACAGTACCCCCACCCCCTCCCTCTTCCTCCTATAAATAGTGGCCGCCGCCCCTTTAGTTCGGGGGGTTTTTCTTAGAATTATTCTGCCACTTGCAGTTTCGTCGTTGTACGGTTTGGGGAACCCCACTTTGTTGATCTTCATTCATATTCGCAATACAATTCAGATTGCATCTTCCTTGTTCTTGTGAGTTGCTTCGATTGCTTGCAGGAACAATAACCCTCGTGGTAAGGTCGATCGCGTGCAAGCGTGGTCGATAACGACAGTTGTGCGGGTGTAGCGAATTATGAGGTGACGATCTGCTGGTCGAAAGCCTCAAAGCGTCAACGTCCTCACGACGAAATCAATCGAACCTATCGGAAGATCAGGCCACCGTAGTCATCAACCCCAAACATCCGAATGGACCAAATCAAAGGGGCGATCAGAGCGAGAAATGCTGGAAGGATATGGGAGTTGTACTTGTTTGCCAAGTCTACAACCCTTGCACTGAAAATTTATGTCAACAAAAATAGGGCCAAGAACACCTTGATTAATCAAGATAGAAAGGCGTGAGCCACACAAGTGCCCCAAGCGATGATGCCTGAGGAAAAGATTGGCAAATAGAAGTAGATGTAGAAGGACAAGGGGTAGATGAACCAACAACAGAGGGTGAAGCAATGGGAGCGATACAAAAATGGAGGATAAAGGAAGACTCAGACGATCAAGAACATAAAGTCCTATGGAACCTCTCCAACGATGACATGTACCAATAACAACTCTTATTCGACAATCTTGCACAAAGCAGGAGCTATCGTCGAACCCAACAAAACAATTCATATCTGTGAGCTACCCGACAGAGATGAGATTCATTGAGAGCATGGGGACAAGTGAGACATCTAAAACTACAAAGTGAGAGGTGGAAAGAATCCCTTGATGAGTAACCATGCATGGCGTTCCATCAGCTGTCTGAATCTCGATACCTTATGCAGCAGGACGGCATGATATGAGCTGAGTTGCATCAAATGTCACATGGAAAGAAGCTCCTTAATCCAATATCCATGGGAGTGAAACACCCGACATAGGACATGATGGTGCAGTAAAACCAGTGGATCCACCGGAAGGTGCCTACAGCTGACTCAACTGGGCCTAAATATTGCTCATTAGAGACTGAATCTGACCAAACTGAGTTACACAAGACTCTACAGCACTAGTAGGGACAGAATAAGCAATAACAACATCACCTTGAATAGGTCCAGAAACAAGAATACCATCAAGAGCCATGATAAGATCAAGTACATTGGCATCAAGCTACCACAATTTTCAGCAAATACAAGAGTATTCAAGTGTACAGCAGCCAACAATATAATAGTTCAACCAGGCAAACATCAGTAGACGGGAAAACAACACCGATAGCAGAACACCTGAAGTAGAGACGGGCTCAGACCAAGCGGACCAAGTAGTACCAGCAATAAAGTTACAGTGTTTCTGAGTAGGACCAAGCAACGATCTGAGGGCAGGGGCAGCGGAGGTCAATGACGACCGAAGCTTAGATCAACGGTCTGAGAGTAGGGCCAGCAGAGGCCAACGACGACTGAAGCTCAGCAGCAGCAGCCCGAAGCAAAGCAAGGTAGTCCGAGGCCAACGACGATGGAGAGTGCTCAATCCGATGTGAATCAAAGCTGGTGGTGATGGATGGGGCTTGATTCAGCGTGGATCGAGGCTGACGGTGACCGGGATTGAGGCCAGTGATGTTTGGAGCCAAATCGAGGCCATTGGCGGCGGATGGAGCTTGATTCAGTGTGGATCGAGGCTGGCAGCGACCGGGATCGAGGCCAGCGGCGGAGGGTGCTCAAGGATGAAGATTGGAGGCTCGAACACGATGAAGATCCAAAGGCTCCCTCAAGCGCATGATAAAGATTCGATGGTGATGGCTCCAGAGAAGAAGGCGATGTGGGGCGATGCAAAACTGGATCTAGAGCTCACCAGCTTCGAAGGAGAGGAGCTTCGGTGGCGGCAAGGAGCCTGTCGTCCTGTAGCGACGATAGCCTCCTGGTGAGTTGTGATGGGGGAGAGGCTTAGGGTTGGAGTTGCTCTGATATCATGTTAGAATAATGGAGGCTAGGGTTTTTGCTATTCACAACAATGCTTCTTATTCATCAACGAAAGAGTATATATAGAGAAGAGTACATGGGCCTCGTGGGCTACATGGGCTACATGGGCTAAGAGAGGGAGAGAATATACAACCAAATACTAATCTTAACACTATCTTCCTTGTTTAGATTGCATATTGAAGTTTCTTGATTAAGAAATCTGCATTCCGTTTAGACTTAGATAATGGTGTATTATGGATTTGTTTCCAAGAGACAGTAGTGCACATTTACAAGGAACTTCTCAACATAGGAATTCAGCTTCTTGTAGTAAGTACTGTTGTCTATTTAATGCAAAACAAAAGTAAATTAAGGCGATGGTACTTTTCCACTAGCATCCATTAACTGTACATGTCAAGGACAAGAAGAAGGTCCGCCTACATCAGAGGACAGACCCAAGGTAGATTTCCCAATATGTTCTTTGAATCTTTTAAAAGCAAATGGAAATAATGTAGAGTGCTTATTTCCAATGTTCTTTTACCTGCACGACTTGTCAATTTTCACTAGGAGTGAATCTCCTAAACTTGCCCATAAATTGTTTGAAGCAATGTCTAAAAGACTATTGGTGTTGTGCATGAACTAATTACCAGCGCTTGGTGCACGGCCCGGGCAAAGGGAGTGTGGTTCATGGATTTAGTAGGGTGTCAAATTGACGAACTCTTTAGATTGTGTGTTTTAGTCGAGCGTATTTTGCATTTATACTTCCTTAAATGGATGCTCAATTTCACTTGCGTCATATTAACCTTTGTCCCACTATCATCGGCTAAATTTTAGTCCTCGTGCGCTACTATCCCACCACGATGACACACCACATTAACAATTTAGCATGGGCGTTGTTTTAACAACTGCTCAGCGATTGGTATCTATACATGGTGCCTTCTCACCGTGTTCATACTTGCATTCTTGGGAAACCTAATGTAAGCAAGATTCTTAACTTTGCCTCAGTGTACCCAACAAGACATATCAGCTTAGTGGTAAGGAGCATGATAAGATAAAGGGATGATGTTGCTCTTATTCTCCATTTTGCATACCATTTAAAACATATCAGTGTACCAGCTACCAAGTGGTATGATCTATTCTAAACAATGTTTTTTCAAAAAATATCTTGCTGCAGTGGCCTTCACTGCCTAACTTTGTTTGTTCCTGCTTCCCTTCCTATAGATGGCGGCCTCTACTATTGCACTCTTCTGGATCCCATCTTCATTTTCTTACCAATATTTGAAGCTACACATATGTCGGTAAGCCCAATTTAAGATATCTTTTCTGATATGTGCATCTTATTTCATCTAATCTATGTTAATTTAACATTCACTCCCTTGTGCTGTAGAATGGTAAAGATTCAGGAAAATTCTGACAACTAGATGAAATATTATATATCGATGGATATCCTCGATACCAGCACCTCAAGAGTGTGGTAGGAAACCATATGGAATTGGTTTGTGAGGTTAAAGGTTGATGTTTGACATGTATGTTTGCTGCAAAATTAATATCATATCAAATTGTTGTCACATTATTAAGTTCTACTTAACACAAGAGTGGTCACTTATGGGATCTTGAGCATTTTATTTTTTTGATATATGGTTTTACGTGTGTTATACTATCACAGACACGTTCATTTGTTGTTTGATTTCTGGTATAACTTATTTCCATACTAACCAATGGTTTTATAGAACTAATGATTTCACATGTATGCTAACTTTCCTCCAGAAGTTGCTAATGTGAAGTTCTTTAGGTTGGACAATTCTAAGGTCTTATCTTGCTTGTGTTGTAGGTACCCTGTGTCAGTTTTTACTTTTGTGGACTTGATTTGCAACACGCTCTTATGTCGATGCTTATCCTTATCAGAAGCTGAGCTTCTCTTCAGCTTTACTTTTTTTGCATTTCACAAAAAGCGATGATGTAACCTTCAGTTAGGATGGGACATATGCAGTATGTTGTACTGGGTTAAGAATATTAGTTCCCCCGCACCTTTTTTTGTTTTCTTTGGTCACAGAGATTATAGATAAAAATAGATAACGAATCCTAAATGTGAGCATATTATGCTCCAATTGTTTGCATGGAGTTGAAATGAGATCCTCCAGTGTGCTAATTTTCAAAACAGATATAAGCATCCCATTAAGGGACTTCAGTCTCGTGCTGAACAACACAATTATGGATTCTGAATCTACAAAATTCTAATATGTTGTCAAATTGTGGAAATCTTTCATATGTTTTCCCGGTACAACATGCTATTCAAGTAGCACATACACTCCCACAAACCTACACATACTTACACTTGCCTCATCAGGGTGACCATCCATACACACAACATGCTCATTCGTTCTTGCTATTTCTTCGTGCGCCATTGCGCTGTTGGAAATATGCCCTAGAGGCAATCATAGAGATGATTATATTTCCATATGTTCATAACATTGGATAATATGTTATCTTGTACCCAGAATAATATCGTTAATATTTATCATCGAGTATGTGACTTAATTGTGGAACTCTGTATTTTTGCGATGATTATTCTTAATCGTTCCCTAGTCGGAAACATATGAGGACACATATAAATAGACTAGCATATGTATTGGTTAATGACTATGTTTCGCAGGTCATGGATATGGATAAATCAAACCAATAATATGGACATATGTTAGAGAACATGGTGTTGGATAAGACCCACCTTGAGACACTATTCAGATTGTTATGTTTCTATGTGTCATTAGTTGGTCTCAAGCAATGATGATGTATAATCCTTAGACCTGAGATCAACATGATTTCCTACATGTGTAATAGCACTCTTAGGGGTTGCCAAACGCTGCTCGTAACTGGGTAGTTATAAAGGTAGCTTTTGGGTATCCTATGAAATATGGGGAGGAATGTGACTGGTCAGATATGGGATTTGCCCCTCCTAACATAACAGGAGAGATGTCTCTGGGACCCTCGTTGTGATCGGATAAAGAAAGTGCATGGCCATGCCACTAGTGGTCGAAGTGTCGACCACATGAAGTTATTCGACACTTAATCAAGAAAGAATTCAACATTCCATGGATGATAAATAATCTCACGTGGAGTTCAACCAGACGTCGTGAGACAAAGGGATAATACACAAACAGGTAGTCTAGTTCGACCAGACGGACAACTGCTTCCTAGGACCTCCTCCATGGGGAGGTACCTCCTCCACGGGGAGGTCCTAGAGGTCCTAGAGAGGTCCTAGAGGTACTGGAGAGGTCTGAGAGGTCCTAGAGAGGTTCTAGAGGTCCTAGAGAGGTCCTGTAGGTCTCCAGCCGGTCGAGATGGTCAAAATTGGTCGTGATACGCTACGAGCCGGTCGTAGACTGGTCGTACACAGTTTCGAGCTGGTCATATGGAGATATGAGCTGGTCGTAGCTAGTCGTACACAGTTACGAGCTGGTCGTAGACTAGCCGAGACTGGTCGTATGGTGTTATAAACTCGTCATAAGGAGTTCTGCATCGTCACAATGACACATGGACCGGTCGTACGAATTCGAGTTGGTCATAAATGATAAGGACACAGGTTGTAGATCATATTGCATTAAGGTTCGTCCGATATATTCTTTGTGTGTTCAAGAATCGTTATGTGTTGCTAGGTACCGCTAACGACTCATGGTCGGAAAAGAGTTTCTGAGTCACGACTGATCACGCATGAACCTATAGGGTCACACACTTAAAGGACAAGGATTTGATTTGGATGGTGATCTGAATTCTTATAGGCGTCGAGTTCCTAATGGGCCTCAAGTTAGAGACCCGTTATGGATGCCTATAAATAGAGGGGCGGTGGCATGGGGTTAAGTAATCCTTTGAAGAACTCCCGAAATCCTAATAGCCACGCCTTCCTCAATCATGCCACCGATGCTAGCACTCCAGTGTGTGGTGTCCCTGCCCCATACGTGTGGATACCTTGGAAGTGTTGTTGCGAAGCATCAGCACTAGGACTGTAACATCCCAATTTTGGGCTTGTATTTCAAATGTAAGAAAATGAGTAGAAATTAAAACTTTTTCTTACATCATGTGTTTCCTGTTTGTATTGGACAAGTATTGTACAAGACTTATGGAAATGCAAAGTCACAAGTCTTTTGATCCAAATCTTGTTCCTTCAAAAACAATCTTGTCAAACCTTTTGATCATCCTCTGGAGATATTTTTCCTAAGTTCTTGGGATGGTATGTGACCCCTCTGAAAAATTTCACAATTTTTTTTTTTAGAAATTGTTTGAATATTTTAGAGGGCAGTCAAACCTGTTTGACTCCCAGTCAAACCTTGAGCCTGCACCTTGTGGAATTTTCGGAGAAAAATGCAATGCATAAAAACCTCTGGAAATTTTACACAAGGTCAATGTCTAAATCAGCAAGCTCCTGTAAAAATTTCAGAATTTTTGGAGCTATTTTGCTACCTCTAATAAATCCCCAAAAGTCTCAGCATATTTAAAACCTAAAACCTGGTTCACAGTTCCTTGGGTTCGAGTCGGGCTCGAGTCCGAGCCACTTGATGCGGTCGAACCACCTAGCCGCACCGAGCCGCATTTTAAAACGTGCGTGCGATATCGGTACCGTTGATTCAAATCGCTCACCACGTTCGTGTGAGCATTCGGACCCTCGGTTGCATTAACCAATTGGGACCGTTGGATCTCAATCCAACCGCCCGATTTCGTAAGCAATCGGATCGTCGGCGGCTCTTTTAAATCGCAATTGCCCATCTAAAATCCAACGGTCGTGGTTGCTTTCTCTGTTCTTCTTCCTCCTCTGTCCAGCGAAGCGCGCGACAATGGCGAAAGAGAGAGAGCGCGGCGGCTTTGATGTGTCACCTCAAGTTTTCTTTCACAACGCGTCTCTGCGGGGCATTTAATGCGCACTGTGCTTTCTCCTCCATTGTCACCATGCTCACTTGCTCCCATCATTTCTTGGTCCATAATCAGTAGCATGAACCGAGCCCACCATGGACTCGGGTTCTTGCTCGAAACCCCAATCCCTTCCTTATATATTGCCCCTCTAGGTCCTCCTGGTGTTCTTTTACACCACACCTAGCTCCTCTCTGTGTTTGAGCTCAAAACCATCTCAAACCTTCAATCCACCATTGTTGACCCGAGGGCTCCAATGGCGGCCTTGGTGTCCAGTGGTGCATCTTCAACCTTTCTTGCACCCTCTTGAACTCCTCAACCTCCTTTATATTTCCCCTAACTTGATTTTGGGTTGCATTCGCAGGAATCACTCAATTTTAAGTTTGGAGATTTTCGGTTGGTTTCACCCCCTTTCTTCTCCACTCAGGTAAGTGGTTTTTTGCAATTATTTGCTTTTGGAGCCTCTTTGAGCTATAATGAAGTTGTGGTGATGATTTGGTTCCACTCATTTTGCTCGAAACCTCATCTTCCACTTCATCTTCTTCGCTCAGTGGACTTCATCGTGTTCAAGTCTTCCCGCCATCTTTGGAGCTCCTCTCGGTTAAGGTAGCTTCTATGTAGTCCCTAGAAGTCATGGCACTCGCTTCCTTGGACCGCAATGAGCATCTTGCTATTTTCGTGTTTTGCCGTGTCGGCCTCCTTCTTTGTTTTCCGGCTCGCGGCGTTCCTGAACCTCCACCGCGGCGAGGTCATCATCATTTGGTCCGCAACACTATTGCGAACCCATTTTGATAGTTTGTGGCGCCGCCGCATGAGTCGCCAAGACAAGCCGTGAAAGCCACTCGGGTTTTGTCGGTTGAGAAGCTCCCATTTTCGCCGATTATTAGAGCACGATAATTGCCTAATCATTGTTAATCATTGGATGTCATTAATGTGTCTTAATCGCCTAATGTCTCACCGACTTGTGGGCCCAAACCTCGTAATCATCAACGGCATTAACCAATTGCTTTGGACATCATTAATGCTAATGATTGTCATTAAATCCTGTTTAGCATTATCGTATGCGAGATTGTCTTTTGGGTCATCGACGTGTGGGCCCGTGAGGCCTTAAACCTCGATCTCGGGTCATTAGGCCTAATTCTCGAGTTCATTAAATGTTAATCATTGTTAGCATTTAATTGGTCCTAAATCGCCCCTTGTGTCACTTTGCCGGTGGGTCGCGTGCGGCTGTGCGTGTGTTAAATCTCGCATGTGTGACTCTCGATCACCGACATGCGCCCCACGTGTCGGCACTCGATTGCACCGATCTTGGACCACCGCCCATTTTGCGACTGCGCCTAGATTTTGTGTGCGTTCGGACCCTCCGTTCCCTCATCATTCTTGGCCGTCCATCACTTGATCTGCGGCCACGGCCGCGGCGTGCAATCGGACCTTCCGACCGAGGCGTGATCGAGCCGTTCATCCTAGATCTGCGGTCGTGGATCGCCGAGGCAACCGCACCGTCCGGTTGCATCCTTCCTCGTGAGCCGTTGGATCTTGATCCAACGGTGGGCTCTGTTATGAATCGCGCGCGCGGCTGTTGTTCTCGTCGTGTGGCTCGTTGGATATTGCATCAACGGCCCACGAGCGTCCACGTCGCTTATTTTCGGTTGGGTTGGTTTTTATTTCGTAAGTATTTATTTATCAACCAAAATTGTATCAAAACTTTAGAAATTCATAACTAATTCAAGATAAATCCTTTTACATGAAACCAATCGCAATAAATTTGTATTTCACTAAAGTTTAATATAAAAATGCTTTTAGCTATGCTTCAGAGTAGAAAATTGTAATCTTTAATAGCTTGTTTTCGCTATTTTTATATATTCCGAATTGTATTAAAACTTGGAAAATGTGTATCTTTTCTCAGTATATACGCTAATTGAATGATTTTAACTTTGATAAATTTGTTATTAACTAAACTTTAATCTAAAAATGGTGGTAGGCCTAAATCAAGACTAAAAATATGTTAATAGATTTAACCTTATTAGTAGCAATTAAAAATTCATTTAATGTTGTAAAGACCCAGTAATTCCTGTAAATCCTAAAAATAGAAAGTTGATGTTAGGAAATCCCTCATTTATCATACTATAATGTGAAATAGGTTTTGCACATGTTTATATTTCGAAAGTGCATTATGCTAGTTTTGCAACTTAGAAAAGTCATAACTAAATCACTTCAACTCCAATTAAGATGAAACCACTTGTATTAGCCTTAAAATGTCAAGTAGCCACCTATCATAAAATTTTCAAGTCCGAAAACCTCTAGAAAATATTTTTGCTACAGATTACCTAATTATGGCCGAAAGTAGGTTTTAGGGAATATCTTTTGCACCACAAATCCAAATTAGGTTTTTCCAGTTTCTATGTCTAGGTATATTCGTATTCTACCTTATGTATAAATTTAAGTAGCATTTGGATAATTTTTGCTTGCTCGTTTGTTTAAGTGTGGCTCGTCTTATTGGTTGTTCTTGGTTCTTTTGCCTTTCGCTTAGGGTTCACATTTGCAGTAACCCCGAGAACGACCCTCCACAACAGTTTGAGCAACGATGAAGAAGGCAAGCGTTTGATCATGTTAATCCCAAGATTTTAAGTATTTATGTTGTTTACAACTTCTATGTATGCATTGCTATCTTGTTTTTAACTAATGTCGTTAGTTGGCCTAGTAGATGCATTTCCTTAGCAAATGATTATCCTCTACTACCATGAGCCTAGGCATTGTTGTGATTTAGAGTTCGTGGATGGGCTCTTGTCACTTAGTAGTTGCGAATTAATTGCTTAGCCATGCTTAGTTTCGGTAGAAATGGGCGGTTATCGACTTGTCGATAACCTTGATCACTTAAAACTTATTATGATTATGATTTCCACCTTGTGCCATGTCTACTTATGAAAACTAAAACTGAAAATAAAATGATTTAGACTTGGGCACAATGGTATGATGGTGTGATTTTGGGTGTGACTGGAATGGTGCCCGGGTCAACAAGGACCGAACATCTTGTTACACTAAACCAAGCATTTTAGCGTGCTAACCACATTAGAGGGTATGGGACCTCTCTTGACTTAGTACTTTGGCGTGTATTGGCTCCGAGTCGCAGGGAGTCGCAGGAGGGATGGTGTTGGGAGCATTGTAGTGTCCGAAAGACTTCACCCGTGATGGGATTTGTTGTCTTTCGGCTTGCAATGTAAGCATATGGGTTTCTATCCATATGAGCGGCTCGTAGTTAATACACAAGATTGGAAATGTCTCGTAGGACTTAGCCGTGCCGGCATACCTTCGGAAGTGTGCTTTGTGGCTTGAAGGCGGTCTGGAGTGTGGGTACATTGGTACACCCCTGCAGGGTTAAAACTATTCGAATAGCCTCGTCCTAGGTTATGGACACGCTTGGCAAGGTCTTTCAAGAGTTAGACTACAACCTTTTAAATTAAAACTTGATGGGTGGTACGAATCGGGGATTCGTGCTATGTTGTGGTGGCTATTGGGATAGTCACTTCCAGGTGGTTACTTGTATGTATCTTTATTACGCTTTTATGTTGACAACAAAACAGATTTGCAAACTTGCTTTTAAAATGTATTACATTATTGCAATTAAAGTTGGCTTCATGCAAAATGAGACATACAACCTCCACCTAAATAAGCTTGCATGTAGTTTATGAATAGGTCTGCTATTCCACACGTCGATCTTGCGGTACAAAGACAATCTTTGTACTCGGTTGCTACGCTTAATTGTTTTGTTGCGAGAGGAAGAAGGTGAGCTTGAGGGCCTCACTTTTGTGAGTGTCTTTGTGGTAGTCTTCGTGGCGTCTAGTCAGCGCGCCCGGTCGGTTGCCTTGTGGGTGTATGGCTAACCTGGTCGACTTTTGTTCTAACCATCTTATGGCACCTTTTGCTTCCGCTATCTTTCTTGTATATTGCTCTATTTGGCAGTCGGCTCTTTTGTAATAACTTTACTTTATGTATGTCGTTGTTGAACTTAGTGATGTATGTGTATGGAATTGATGTGTAATTTTGTGACGATGTGCATATCTTTGCAATGCAGGAAGCATATGTCCATCGAGGCTTAGAATGTTTAATTAGTAATGCCAGAACCATTTGGAGGTTAAGTGTTACTAGTTAAATATTCTGGGTCCTCACAAGGACGATCCGTAAGTTGTGACGATCATCGGAGCAGGAGAAGAAGACACGCGGCAAGTACAACTACGTCTGCATCTACTTGCTGCATCGACTCTTCTTTCGCTACGAGTCGGCGCGTCTAGTGGTAATCTTGTGATCTATTACTAGCAGAGGTCCTTGGTTGCGCGACAAAAAAAATTGTTTTGTGCTCTCGTAGCTTTCCGCGATCCTTCAGTGGTATCAGAGCCATCTCATCTAGTTTTAGATTCAGATTAGCTGCATATTGTGATATGTGGGGTGATAGATATGATATGTTTCTATTTTGTTGGTCATTCTATATGATAGATTGTTTTTGGCGATGGTCGATATGATCGTTCATACTCGGTGGTCTCAAGATGGGTTTATGATCATTATTCTGTGATCGTGTTTTCATGGTCGTATCACGACTTGCCTCTACCGGTCGGTTTCCGCTATCGGGGCAAACAATGATCGTAAATCCATAGAGCACGCGAAGATCAATCTAGTTGATCGAATCGGAGTTACGATCGAAAAGGGGTTAGTGTGATTAATCCAATGCGATTTTCATGGATGGAGCAAGATGATTGGATCTCGTAGTCCAAAAATTTGCATCTGAGGGCTGCCACCACCGTGACCTGCTCCCGCTCATCGGCAGCGGAACCATCGAAAGGACCTTGGATATGGATAGGGCTACCGCCCTTCTGGTGCAAGTTGCCACCCCTGTGGACTAGGATCTTATCTTGGTTTTGGTATTGCTAGTTCATGTCATCCGTTAGATAGAATGCGACTCTATGCCTAACTTGTTTTTACAGGATTTTATGAATAGTATGACCCATGATGTATGCGATTCATGTATGTGTGTAATTTTCATGACCTGCGTATCATGCTAATTGCAGCCCAAGACTGTCTATATTTGTATAACAGCCTGTGTGTTGACGTGTGATGCTCCTTCACTCCTTGTAATTTATCACCAGTGCTACTTGGAGGTATTGGCCACTTGGAGACATGGCGAACAGGAAGCACGGCGATGGAGATCACCATATGGAAGGGTCATACTATATCACGATGCAATGTGATTGTTTGTGAATGCCTTTATATTCCTATTTTATTTCTATGCATGCTTTTAACATGGTAGAAGTAAATTTCTTTCACATAATATTAAGTTAAATTGATGCCCTCCCAATTTTCTACACCATCCAAAGTCATGTATTTTAATGGTAGGTCTTGCTAAAGCAGAGTGCCATTAACTTTCCTTGACTAGATGGGTTTGTGTCGGACACTTACACGCATAGCATTGGTTTAACTTGACAAGGTCAACATAACGATTATGGACCTTAGGGCATAGGGTTGGATGCCGGAGCATAGAGATGCTACCCAACAACAAGAGTCATATGGAGATATGATTAGCAAAGGGTTGCTTACCAAATTCACTAATCTTCTAGCAGTGATGCCAAAGCTCACTAGTAAATTAACTGATTGTGGGTCTTGAATCACTGAATGTCATAAGAGGGATATGGTATTTAGTGGGAGTATCTTTATTAAATTGTTTAATGGAAGTTACTTTTCTTGAACATATATCATAGTTTTGCATATTTTATGTTGTAGATCATGACACCAACTGTTATACCTACATCTAGTTTTGCTTTACGTTCGATACTTGAAAAGAAAAAACTGAATGGAACAAATTTTGTGGATTGGTCCTGCAACCTAATTATTGTTCTTAGGAAAGATAAAAAGGAACATATTCTAGAGGAACCAATTCCAGATGTGCCTGCTGAAAATGCTGCTGCTGCTCTTAAAAACGCCTATAAAAAGGCATGTGAGTCCCTTGATGTTAGTTGTCTCATGCTTGCTGCTATGAACTCAGACCTTCAGAAGCAGTTTGAGAACATAAAGGCCTACGATATGATCGTGGCGCTCAAAGGCATGTTTGAGACACAAGCAAGAACTGAGAGATATGAGATCTCAAAGAAATTGTTTGGGTGCAAGCTAGATGAGGGTAGTCCGGTGAGCCCATATGTGATCAAAATGATTGGTTACACATAGAGCTTTGAAAAACTTAGTTTTCCACTTAGCCAAGAGTTGTCTACTGATTTGATTCTTGCTTCACTTCCTACTAGCTATGGGCCGTTCATTCTGAACTTTCATATGAATAGTTTAGACAAGAATCTCACCAAACTGCATATGATGCTCAAGACTGCAAAGGACAGCATTAAGAAAGCCAACAGACATGTGATGATGGTGCAAAAGAGTACAAGCTTCAAGAAGAAGGCTAAGACTAGGGTCAAAGGAAAGGGCAAGGCTAAAGCTTTGGATAAGATCCAAACTAACAAGCCTAAGCCCAAGACTAAGTCTGGCCCGACTCAAGAGAATGAATACTTTTACTGCAAAGAGCCAGGCCATTGGAAGAGGAACTGCAAGAAATACCTAGCTGATCTGAAAAAAAATGGTGTGGACTAAACCTTCCACTTCAGGTATTAATGTTATATATATTTTCCTTGCTAATTCTTCTATTAACTCTTGGGTATTTGATACCGGATCTGTTGCTCATATTTGCAATTCGATGCAGAGTCTAACAAGGAATAGGAGAGTTGCAAGAGGTGAGATGGATCTTCGCATTGGGAATAAAGCAAAGGTTGATACATTAGCCATCAAGACTTTGCCATTACTTTTGCCCTCAGGATTTATTATGGAATTAAATAATTGTTATTACATTCCAACCATTAGTAGAAACATTATCTCTGCCTCATGTTTGATGGCAGGGGGTTATAAATTCATTATTGAGAACAATGGTTGTTCTATATTTTTGAATGAAGCATTTTATGGCTATGCACCTGTTTTGAATGGATTGTTTATTTTAAATCTTGATGATGCACCCATCTATAATATTAATACGAAGAGGCTTCGGCCTAATAATATGAATCCCACTTTGGGTCACATAAGTGAGAAATGCATCATGAAGCTTCGTGATGATGGAATTCTAAACTCATTTGATTTGGAATCATTTGAAACGTGTGAATCTTGCCTACTCGAAAAGATGACCAAGACACCTTTCACTGGTTGAGCTGAGAGGTTTCCGACTTGTTGGCACTTATACATACTAATGTGTGTGTGGACCACTGAGCACGACAGCTAGAGGTTGTTTTCATTACTTTATTACTTTTACCGATAACTATAGTAGATATGGATATATCTATTTAATGAGGTATAAGTCAGAATCCTTTGAAAAGTTCAAGGAGTTCCAGAGTGAGGTACAAAATCAACTTGGCAAGACAATCAAATCTTTACGATCTAATCGTAGAGGTGAATTTTTGAGCCATGAATTTGGTGATCATTTGAAGCAATGTGGAATTGTTCCGCAGCTTACACCACCAGGGACTCCACAATGGAATGGGGTGTCCGAGCGGCATAATCAGACATTGCTGGACATGGTTCAGTCGATGATGAGCCAATCGGATCTACCGTTATCTTTTTGGGGTTACGCTCTAGAAACTGCTGCTTTCACTTTGAATAAGGTACCATTTAAATCAGTAAATAAGACACCATATGAGATGTGGACAGGGAAGAGTCCTAGTTTGTCTTTTCTAAAGATTTGAGGATGTGATGTCTATGTTAAACATCTGACGTCTGATAAACTCACACCCAAGTCAAATAAATACTTCTTTATAGGATATCCTAGGGAAACCAAAGGATATTTCTTCTACAACCGAGAAGAGGGCAAAGTTTTTGTTGCCCGAAATGGTGTCTTTTTGGAGAAAAAGTTTCTTTCAAAAGGAGTCAGTGGGAGATAGGTGCAACTCAAAGAAATTCGGGAAACATCTGAAAGTGTTTCAAATCCTACTGGATCTATACAAGAAGAACAAAATATTGTTGAACATGTAGATGAGGCATCAGGCCCACGTAGATCTAAAAGGCCACGTCAATTGCCTATAAGGTATGGGCATGACGTATTATTATTGAATAATGATGAATCAAAGACTTATGAGGAAGCGATGATGGACCCAGACTCTGAGAAATGGCTTGGAGCCACGAAATCAAGGTAGACTCCATGAGAGATAATCAGGTTTGGAACCTGGTCGATCCACTTGATGGTGTTAAAACCAATGAGTGTAAATGAATCTATAAGAAAAAATTTGACATGGATGGAAATGTTCACATTCATAAAGCTCGACTAGTCGCAAAAGGGTTTCGACAAATTCAAGGGGTTGACTACGATGAGACTTTCTCACCAGTAGTGATGCTTAAATCTATACGGATCATTCTAGCTATTACTACATATTTCGACTATGAAATATGGCAAATGGATGTCAAAATGGCTTTCCTTAATGGAAACCTAAGTGAGGATGTATACATGACACAACCTGAAGGTTTTGTCGATCCAAAGAATGCTAGTAAAGTGTGCAAACTTCAAAAGTCTATTTATGGGTTGAAGCAAGCATCTCAGAGTTGGAATATGTGTTTTGATGAGGAGATCAAAAGGTTTGGTTTCGTCAAAAACAAAGAAAAACCTTGTGTTTACATGAAGGTTAGTGGGAGCGCGCTTGTTATTTTAATCTTATATGTGGATGACATTATTGATTGGGAAAGACATTCGTATGCTGGAATCCGTTAAGGCATCATTGAAAAATAGTTTTTCTATGAAGGACCTAGGAGAGGCAGTATATATCTTAGGGATAAAGATCTATAGAGATAGATCGAGAAGGCTAATTGGATTAAGCCAAAGTACTTATATTGACAAGATATTGATTCGGTTTAGCATGCAGGATGCCAATAAGGGGTTCTTGCCTATGTCACATGGCATAAGTCTTAGCAAGAGTCAGTGTCCTTCGACAACTAATGAGCGAGATCGTATGAATGGTATTCCATATGCTTCAGCCATTGGATCTATCATGTACGCCATGATATGTACTCGACCAGATGTATCATACACTCTAAGTGTTACGAGTAGATACCAAGCTGATCCCGATGAAGGTCACTAAACATCTGTGAAAAAATATTCTTAAGTACTTGAGAAGGACTAAGGATACGTTCCTAGTCTATAGCGGTGATGAAGAGCTCGTTGTAAATGGTTACACCGATGCAAGCTTCCAAACCGACAAAGATGATTACCGTTCGCAATCTGGTTTTGTATTCATTTTGAATGGAGGAGCAGTGAGCTGGAAAAGTTCGAAGCAAGAGACGGTTGCTGATTCTACGACGGAGGTCGAGTACATTGCGGCTTCTGAAGTTGCGAAGGAAGGTGTTTGGATAAGGAATTTCCTTGCTGAGTTGGGCATGGTTCCGAGTGCCTCGAGCCCAATGAATCTCTATTGTGACAATAATGGAGCCATTTCATAGGCTAAGGAGCCTAGATCCCATCAGAAGTCCAAGCATATACTTAGGTGTTACCATCTTATTCGCAAATTGGTAGATAGAGGAGATCATAAAATAGGCAAAGCTCACTCACATTTAAATGTTGCTGATCTGCTGACAAAGCCTCTCGCACAGCCAAAGCATGAGGCGCATACAAGAGCTATCGGTATTAGATACTTAAATGATTGACTCTAGTGCAAGTGGGATACTGTTGGAAATATGCCCTAGAGGCAATCATAGAGATGATTATATTTCAATATGTTCATAACATTGGATAATATGTCATCTTGTTCTAGAATAATATCGTTAATATTTATCATCAAGTATGTGACTCAATTGTGGAACTCTGTATTTCTTCGATGATTACTCTTAATCGTTTCCTAGTCGGAAACATATGAGGACACATATGAATAGACTAGCATATATATTGGTTGATGACTATGTTTCACAGGTCATGGATATGGAGGTATCAAACCAATAATATGGACACATGTTAGAGAACATAGTGTTGGATAAGACCCACCTTGAGACACTATTGAGATTGTTATGTTTCTATGTGTCATTAGTTGGTCTCAAGCAATGATGATGTATAATCCTTAGACCTGAGATCAACATGGTTTCCTACATGTGTAATAGCACTCTTAGGGGTTGCCAAACGCTGCTCGTAACTGGGTAGTTATAAAGGTAGCTTTCGGGTATCCTATGAAATATGGGGAGGAATGTGACTAGTTAGATATGGGATTTGCCCCTCCTAACATAACAGGAGAGATGTCTCTAAACCCCTCGTTGTGATCGGATAAAGAAAGTGCATGGCCATACCACTGGTGGTCGAAGTGTCGACCACATGAAGTTATTCGACACCTGATCGAGAAAGAATTGAACATTCCATGGATGACAAATAATCTCACCTGGAGTTCAACCAGACGTCGTGAGGCAAAGGGATAATACGCAAATAGGTAGTCAAGTTCGACCAAATGAACAACCGCTTCCTAGGACCTCCTCTGCGGGGAGAGGTCCGAGAGGTCCTGGAGGTCACCAAGCTGGTCGTAGACTGGTCGAAACCGGTCATACACGATTCTGAGCTGGTCGTATGGAGATACGAGCCGGCCGTGATCGCTCGCATACGCTACGAGCTGGTCATATGGAGATATAAGCTGGTCGTAGACTGGTCATGTACAGTTACGAGCTGGTTGTAGACTAGTCGAGACTGGTCGTATGGAGTTACAAACTGGTCGTAAGGAGTTACAGACTGGTCGTAACTGCACATGGACTGGTCATGACTGAATTCGAGTTGGTCGTAATTGATAAGGACCTAGTTGTAGATCATATTGCATTAAAGTTCGTCTGATATATTCTTTGTGTGTTCGGGAATTGTTATGTGCTGCTAGGTACCGCTAACGACTCGTGGTCGTAAAAGAGTTTCTGAGTCACAACCGATTACGCATGAACCTATAGGGTGACACACTTAAAGGGCCAGGATATGATTTGGATGGTGATCTGAATTCTTATAGACCTTGAGTTCCTAATGGGCCTCAAGTTGGAGACCCGTTATGGATGCCTATAAATAGAGGGGCGGTGGCATGGGGTTAAGTAAGCTTTTGAAGAACTCCTGAAATCCTAATAGCCACGCCTTCCTCAATCACGCCGCCGGCGCTAGCACTCTAGCGCGTGGTGTCCCTACCCCGTACGTGCGGATATCTTGGAGGTGTTGTTGCGAAGCATCAGCACTAGAACGATCTTGTAATATCCCAAATATTTTTAAGGGAGGAAAAGTGCTTTGGAAAGGAAAAGGTAATTAGAGAATGGATTTCACCAGCCTTCGGGGGGATTTTTGCTTAATTCTGAGAACCTGGGCCATGGGCCGAAAGCCCACAGCATTTTTTTGGCCCAAGAAGGGGAAGCCAGCCTATGAGGGGAGGGGGCAACTAAACCCTAACACCAACTAGGTATTGCAGCACCACCGCACTGTAGCATGCGGTACTATAGCACCCCTTCCCTACTGCCCCTTTGCTGCTACCCAAGAAGAAGTATGGGGAAAACCTCCTTTGGATGCTGCTGACTAAGGAAGAAAGGGAGAAGAATTGGGAGAAACAAGAAGGGAGGGAGATCTCATGGTTGTTCCTGCAACCATCAGCGTGTTCTTCAAGGGTAACTCTCGGATTCCGTTTGTTTAGTCTTTTAGTTTTGTGATTTGGCAATATCGGGTATTAGATCGATTCATGGCAATCTGTAGCGCTCGGCAGTTTTAGGATTTTTTTTTAATTGCACAATTCGATCTGGCCATCTCCTAGATATTTGTGGGTAACATTTTTAACTTTCAATAGAGTCTTGGATCAGGTCATTTGGATGAACAGATTGTTAGCTATGGATTTTACAACACTGCTGTCCCGAGGCTCTATTAGGATTCGGGCAGGTTGCATTAACTGGGTAATAGAAATTAGTTAACAGATTGTTTAGAGGATACCACCAACATGAAAATTGTAGGTGATCTAATAAGGTTTTCAGAAAGCTAAAGAACATAATTTTTGGATGAACGTACTGAAAGTTATGAATGTTTTAGTTTGTTGTCCAGAACAATTGCTAGGTTCTGGCAGTTTTAATAATCTGTTTAGTAGAGTTAGTGGATGACAGAATCGGGGAATCTCACCAACTAGTTTAATGTGGGTAATTTAGTAAGCTTTCAAGAGAATCAAAGAACACCATTTTTAGGTAAACAGACGAAAAGTTACAATTTTTAGAAGAAGATTGTTCTGTTTTGGGACAGATCAATGTTCATGAGAGTTAGTGTTTTGGGTTGCGCTAGGGAGCGTAGTTAATCATATATTTGTTTTTAGCAATGTCTTGTTCAGAAATGTCCTCTTAGTGTGGGTGTTAAAAATGTTCAGGTGGTAGTTTGATTCCGGGGGCAGCGCCCTCTTCGCGTCATCAAGCTTCACATGGTTGGGGCAAGTGCAATTAGTCGGTAGAAATATTGAAGTGAATGCTCATGAATACTTGTATTATGATTATGTTCTTTACTCATGAATGTTGCTACTAATTGGTTACATTCTTATGTTGGATAATTGAATAGACTCATATGCATCATGTTGTTATCCTTAAGACTTAGCCACGTGGTGGCCAAGTGTTGATTTTGAAGTTCCTGTCATGTTTTAGATGGGCTTGAGGTCCCCACACTCATGGAGTGTGGGCTTATGGTCCCTGTGTTAGAAGGCATAGGCATGGGTTTGCATCGACGGATGCATACTCCGTATTACCAGTAAATGCAAAGAGAAAAGAAAAGGTGCATTTGTAGCATTCGCAATGCATGAGCATATGAATTGATTTGATATAAGTATGGTGATTAGTTGGTAGTGTTAATGATGGATATAGGAACACCGTCTTATTTGCACTTGCTGAGCCATGGACTCACGCTTGTTGTTTGTTATCTTTTAGGTACCATTTACACGGACGTCATGCATGGGAAGGGATAGTAATAAGGATTGACGCACTCTACCACGAACAATTCATGAATGATAAATTTTGGATTATGATTTCATAATTGAGCAAACTACTAAGATGATTTTATTGGTTATGTCTTTATTCAACTGTTACTTTGTAATAAAGTTGACTAGTGTTTCATGGAAGTTTCTATAGTTATGACTTAAGTTGGATGGTTGATATAATTGTTATGTTATCCCCTGTTATAGTTAACCATTCAAAAGAGATTCTGCCAAAATTTAGTATAATGTCTTAGATTTTTAATTGTTACCTTATTGTTTTAGTAACATTACAGGCTCATGTTGGGCTGGAGTGTTACAGTTGGTATCATAGCGAGCTTTAGGTTCATGGTGAATAGGTTAATTAAAATTTGCTAATGGTTAAACAACTTAAAAATTTGACACACTGGTGCACAGTAAGATGGGAATAGACAAAGCATTGCATTTATGTTTCTATTATGTTATATTGATTATTGCTGATGAGAATTGATTATGACTGCTTATGATTTGATTACACGATTGTTATGTGTGATGTTAGACGATGTCGAGAGGTAGAGGTGGGTTGAGGCCACGGGCATGGCCAGGTTGTACCACCGTTTGTGGTATGGGGAAAGATAAGTGCTTACCCCGGGTAACTTAGTTACAAATATTGGGGATGGGTATTTTTAGAAAGGTTGATGTTTTCCTTGAGTTTATATTTGGTTAATCTGATTACTCGCTGTTGGTTGATGAATTTTCTTGGGTTAGTGGTTACAAAGTAGTTGATGTGTTTCCATTGGTTTAATTTGTCCCTTAAAGCAATTATTGTTTTCCCAACTGTTGAGTTATTCTTGTGGCTGGTGAACTTGGTTAATTGTCAATATTGACCTTTGTATTGGAGTTCTGTCTTTCTTATTGGAGAATATGACTCATTTATTCACTTGATGTTTTGGATAATGAGTGTTTCCTTTTGCAAGTCCTTTAGCATGTGGAAGCTTTAACCCAATGTATTTCTTTTAGGTATTTTGTGTGTTGAAGTTGAATGCTTCTCTTTTATGAAGGAAAATGTTAAAACCCTTTAGCGATGTCTTGCCGTGGTTAAATGAGAGGTTTTAATTAAAGAAATTAATGGATATGGTATGGGTTATCAAGTTGGGTATGTAGTGTGGTGCATAATCAATTCTTAACCAAGATCCTTGGAAAGGAAGTTGATTAATTTGATGGTGTCTTGTAGTAATTCTTGATAAACTATGATTAAGAGTATTGCTATACCTAATTGGAGTCAAGGGAGTTATTAAGAAGTGTGCAACATTGATGAACTGGTTTGACCATTAAAATTATTTAGGTTGCTAAACTTATTTGATTATTTGGTTTCAATGGACGAAACTAACTACGTGGGAAGAGAAAGTTGAGGGGATGCTAGATTATTGCCTTAGTAGATATTAATCTTGGAGTTATCTTTTCTATGAATACTTGGTGAACATATATAGTTATTAGATCTACATATTTCTTACCAAGATTAATTATTGGATTTGCCTACAAAAGACTGAAGGGATAGAATACCAGTAGATCTAGAATTTTATGGGAGGAGTTCTGCATAGCTCTTCTATATAGAATGATGGGATGAATTTGGTTGTAGTGATTGTTGATACTTTTGAATGATGGAAGATTTCGATTCTTGAAGTTTTATTGTGATTTTGTACCAAATTATGAATATGAGGTGGAACGGTTGAATATTTGTTTGTAATTGTTCATGTGATTTAAAAAGGAAAGTAGGTAGCATATAGATTTCATGATGAAGCCAGTTGATAGCAACAATAGTTGGAGTACAACTGTTGGGTGTTGACGTTTGGTGTTGATCATCTATAAGAATTGAACTGATGTGATTTAACAGGTGGCCTATGCTTACATGATTGTGGAATAGTCGAATGATAGCATATCCATGATGAAAAGGTTTTGGTATAACCTTTTAAATTGTGTAGTAGATTCTCTCTAAAATACAGTGGTTGTTGTAGTGAGGTTGTAAGATTTTGGTATACTCTCAATTTGAGGATGAGGTGATAAAGCGGTATATAACAATTTGGTATGTTTTAGAGAGCTTTATAACAGAAGAGTAGCCGATGACAATTCTTATTAAGGGTATATCATTCTGAGTGTCAGTAAGGTTGTCAGCAATGGATTGTGAGTGTGTTGTTGATTCTTATAGAAAGTAATTTTAACATCTTTTGTGGTATCACTCAAATGAAATGTTTCACGTTTCGCATTTGTAATCTTTTGGAGTTCGTGGTTTATGTGGTAGCTGAAATTATTGAGCAAAGTGACGTGGTGGAAGGTTATATTTGGTTCTTAAGTTATTAGTGTGATCTGGTTTTAATAGCACTTCTTGTTAGAAGTGGCAAGTGATGTGATAATTAAAGAAAATTGGTTTCGTTGTTAAAGAAGAGTGTAGTAGAGGTATTCGTAGTTGGATTCAAGTTTTGTAGCTTGCAGCTTATTGAAGCGTGCTTACCTTGTTGGTTAGCCGCGTAAGAGTTCCTCAAGTTTCAAAAGCAATGCTTTATTTTTTTATTGGCTAAAGTTTGATATTCTCTTCTTGTGGGACTTGTGCCCTTATCTGTGGTCTCATCTTTTGTTTTTCGAGTTCATTGCTAATTGACTATTTCTCTTGGTCTTGTGTTTACTGTGAATGGTAAATATTTTTCTGTGCTGAAATCAATATTGTTATTTGCCTCTTCTTTTGAGAAAAGAATAATGGATTTGTTTTACAAAACATCATAGAGGGTATAGTGGTAGCTGATTGGTGGTAGTCAAGTGAATGACTCTGGGTGTCAATTTGTTCGAGATGCATTGAGTGATAAGTGATTTCTTAGAGTAATCCTTGGGGAGGATTTAATTTTAAAAAGAAAGTTGGTCTTTGTAGCTGACTGATTACGTTGTTGCAACTAGTAGAACCTATAGTAATAGGTGGTCCAAGATCTATTGTTCATTTCGATGGAATATAGAATTATCAAGAGTATGGAAATTTTGATCAATGTATTAAATTGTTGTGATTGGGTGCTTTGTAAGGCTGTGTAGGAGAATTATGACGATGTAGTTTAATGAAAGTAGAACTGCAAATAAATCTAATCGTTATGACAATTATTGGAATAGTAGGGAATGTTGAGTTATTATCATATATGACTTGGCCTTAGTTAGTGAACCTCTGAGAATTAGATTTGTTCTAAAGATAGTTTGGTTGAGAAAATGTGTCCATGTTGATGTTAATAAGTGAGTATGTTTGGATTGTGGGAATTTTAGGGGTTTAATCTGAGGCTTTCCCTATCTTCTATAAGAGAAGTTCGTTGTAGCCATCTCAGAGGTTAAATTTGGTCTTTGTAATTTTTATGCTAGAACTTTGGTCGCCTAATGATTGAGTGTAGAGGGAATAGAATAAAAGTGGATTCCGAGCAGTAGGATGATCATTGGTATAACCCTTTTGATGTAGTACATGAGAGTGTGTGATGTAAATTCCGAGTTGTTTATTCTTAAAGGATTGAGGTGATGTGATTGCGTGTGAGATCTATTTCGAGATGCTTTGGGAGTCATCTGTCAAAGTAACTCCGTCAGTAGAGGAGTTGGCTAGAGTATGTTTTGTGGGGTCAGTAGAGTCTCTCTACAAGAGGTGAATGATGTACTCGGTTTGAGCATAGCGTTGAGGTTGCCAATTTAAGATAAATAAGTTAGTGTGTCATGCAATGAATTGGGATTCCATAATTTGAGATAAGTTTTATTCCTAAAAGAGAAATTGAGAAAAGAATGTTACCTCGGGTAATGAAACGCTCTCTTGATTCTTGTTTGAGCTATGTGTTTATGACTGATGTCTTTTGTAAATTGAGTTGGCGCTATGTTGGCATGGGTAGTTCTTTCCAGTTCAGAAAGAATAAAAGAAATATTTGATTTGAGCATTCGAGTGATTTCTCCTTTGACTTTCGTGGTGTTCATTTGCAAACCGCCTAATTAGAAAGTGGAATGGTTTTCGTGATGAATCTTCGATTTTGGAATTGACCCTTTTGGTGGGGAGTTGGTATTGCGTGGTTGCAATGAGGATCCTTTACTTTTAGTTGATTCTATTTATAGTAGATTTTGTTCAAAGCGAGTTCTGTTGTGTATCCCTCGTTAAAGGAGGTGATCCTTGTTTTGGTGAAGAGTTCGATTGAGAGTTGGAATAAGAGTCTCGTGTGATGTGTGCAGGATATCTAGTTTAGTACCGAAGGGAAGGTTGGCCCAAGATACATTGATTTGATTTTGGAAGATGGCGTATCACTAGGACTGTCTTGTGTCCTGGCGCGGGGTGCACCACGTTTTGTTGACCCGGTGTCAAGAGACTACTTGAGTGCTCTGGGGTGTGAGGTTCGTTAGGGTCGATAACCAACGAGTAAGACCGTGCCCTCGATTCATGTCCGTTGAGTGGCTCTAGAAAGGTCGAGTTGAGTGATGAAGCATGATACGTCAGTTACGCCAAGGTGCTTTGGCCACAACAGTTTGAGAGAGATGCGACTGGGGAGTCGGAGTCTCGCATGGCAAGCAATACCCCGAGTGGTTCACGTTGGGTACGTGTTATCCGTTGTTGATTTCAGTTGTGGTGTTCTTGCGAATAAAACGACAAGAAGAATTCGGGGTCGAATTCTATTTAAGGGGGGCAGAATGTAATATCTCAAATATATTTAAGAGAGGAAAAGTGCTTTAGAAAGGAGAACATAATTAGAGAATAGATTTCACCAGCTTTTGGGGGGATTTTTGCTTAATTCTGAGAACCTGGGCCATGGGCTGAAAGCCCATGGCATTGTTTTGGCCAAAGAGGGGAAGCCGGCCTATGAGGGGAGGGCAACTAAACCCTAACACCAACCAGGTACTGTAGCGCCACCGCACTGTTGCCCGTGGTACTATAGCACCCCTTCCCTACTGCCCCTTTGCTGCTGCCCAAGAAGAAGAAGTATGGGGAAAACCTCCTTTGGATGCTGCTGGCCAAAGAAGAAAGGGAGAAGAAGTGGGAGAAGGAAGAAGGGAGGGAGATCTCTTGGTTGTTCCTGCAGCGTGTTCCTCAAGGGTAACTCTTGGATTTCGTTCGTTTAGTCTTTCAGTTCCTGGCAGTTTGTAGCGCTCGGCAATTTTAGGGTTTTTAACTGTGAAATTCAATCTGGCCATCTCCTAGAGATTTATGGGTAACGTCTTTAGCTTTCAATAGAGTCTTGGATCAGGTCATTTGGATGAACGGACTGTTAGTTATGGATTTTACAACACTGCTGTCCCGAGACTCTGTAAGGATTCGGGCAGGTTGCATTAACTGGGTAATAGAAATTAGTTAACAAATTATTTAGAGGATACCACCAACATAAAAATTGTAGGTGATCTAATAAGGTTTTTTAGAAAGCTAAAGAACATAATTTTTGGATGAACGTACTAAAAGTTATGAATGTTTTAGTTCTGTTGTCCAGAACATATGCCAGGTTCTGGCAGTTTTAATAATCTGTTTAGTAGAGTTAGTGAATAACAGAATCTGAGAATCTCACCAACTAGTTTAATGTGGGTAATTTAGTAAGCTTTCAAGAGAATCATAGAACACCATTTTTGGGTAAACAGACGAAAAGTTACGATTTTCAGAAGAAGACTGCTCTGTTTTGGGACAAATCAATGTTCATGGGAGTTAGTGTTTTGGGTTGCGCTAGGGAGCGTAGTTAATCGTATATTTTTTTTATTTGTTTTTAGTAATGTCTTGTTCAGAAATATCCTCTTAGTGCGGGTGTTAAAAATATTCAGGTGGTGGTTTGATTCCGGGGGCAGCGCCCTTTTCGCGTCATCAAGCCTCACACGGTTGAGGCAAGTGCAGTTAGTCAATTATCCAACATAAGAATGTAACCAATCAGCATCAACATTGAAGTGAATGCTCATGAATACTTGTATTATGATTATGTTCTTTACTCATGAATGTTGATGCTGATTGTTTACATTCTTATGTTGGATAATTGAATAGACTCATATGCATCATGTTATTATCCTTGAGAATTGGCCACGTGGTGGCCAAGTGTTGATTTTGAGGTCCCCGTTATGTTTTAGACAGGCTTGAGGTCCCCACACTTGTGGAGTATGGGCTTATGCTCCCTGTGCTAGAAGGCACAAGCATGGGTATGCATCAACGGTTGCATACTCCGCATTACCGGTAAATGCAAAGAGAAAATAAAAGGTGCATTTGTGGCATTCGCATTGCATGAGCATATGAATTGATTTGATATGAAGTATGGTGATTAGTTGGTAGTGTCAATGATAGATATTGGATTATTGTCTTATTTGCACTTGCTGAGTCATGGACTCACGCTTGTTGTTTGTTATCTTTTAGGTACCATTTACACGGACGTCATGCATGGGAAGGGCTTGTAATAAGGATTGACGCACTCTTCCACGAACAATTCATGAATGATAAATTTTGGATTATGATTTCATAATTGAGCAAACTACTAAGATGATTTTATTGGTTGTCTTTATTCAACTGTTGCTTTGTTATAAAGTTGGCTAGTGTTTCATGGAAGTTTCTATAGTTATGACTTAAGTTGGATGGTTGATATAATTGTTATGTTATCCCCTGGTATGGTTAACCATACAAAAGAGATTCTGCCAAAATTTAGTATAATGTCTTAGATTTTTAATTGTTACCTTGTTGTTTTTGTAACATTGCAGGCTCATGTTGGGCTGGGGTATTACAGATCCGCAACTCGTCACGATCATCGGAGCAGGATAAGAAGACGCGCGTCAAGAACAACTACGTCTGCATTGACTCTACTTCCGCTAAGAGTCGGTGCGTCTAGTGGTAATCTCGTGATCTATTATTAGGGGAGGTCCTTGGTTGCGCGGCAAAAATTTTATTTTGTGCTCTCGTAGCTTTCTGCGATCCTTCAGGCGCACGTAGTGTCAGGATCGGAACGTGCAAATTCAGACCCTTTGTGTACCGTAATCAGTAGCTAGTGCACACAGTGACAACATTGATAAAATTATATCCATACAACGAAACAGTTAAGAAATAAGCAAATTATTGTTAAATATAAGCAGCGAACCTTAAGGTCAAAGTTTACAAAGTTTGCCACACAGAGTTTAAGATACTAATAGAACTCTTGCAGCGAAAATAAGAAATCTTGAAGTGGCCATCCGACATGCCCACAGGCAATCAAGTGGGGAGCGCATTTTAGTTCGTATAGTCTTCAAAATACTCCTCATTGAATTATGGATTCCTGGATTCTTCCTCAGCAACTGATCAACAATGACATAAAGCCGTGAGTACATAAAGTACTTAGTAAGTCATAGGAAAATGTATGCAAGTAGTATTCATGCAAGGCTTGGTCAAGAGTAGCTTTATGGCTGTTTTACAGAAAACAGTATTGACAACAAATACAGTAAATAGATTGAAAAGCATAATTTAAAAGATTAAATACATAAGTAGACAAGTTCTTTGAAACAACTAGTGAACTACTCCGATCACTTCCCAACCAATCCACCAGAACTAACTACTCAAATCCCAACCAAACCACCATTCCAATATTTTTAAGAAAATTCTACTGTAACATCTCAAGTTTTGACTTGCGTTTCAAATGTAAGAAAATGAGTAGAAATTAAAACTTTTTCTTACATCTTGCAATCCTTGTATGTTCTAAAGAATTCTTGCAAAAGAATTATGGGATTACAAGTCACAAGTCACTCTGATCGAAAACCTTGTCTTCCAAAAACATTCTTGTCAAACCTTTTGATCATCTCCGAGAAATATTTTTCCTAAGTTCTTGGGATGGTATGTGACCCCTCTGAAAAATTTCATAATTTTTAGAAATTGTTTGAACATTTTAAGAGGCCGTCAAACCACTTTGACCCTTGGTCAAAACCCTAGCTCAGCACCTTGGGAAATTTCTGGGAAAAAATTGCTCAGCATAAAAACATCCAGAAATTTTTCACAAGGTTCATCTTAAGGTTAGCAAGCTACTGTAAAAATTTCATAAATTTTGGACTTAGTTTGCTATCTCTAAAATTTCCTCAAAATTCTCAGCTCAAATGAAACCCTAAGTCAACCTTGGGTTCGGGTTTGAGTCAGACTCTGAATGATGGTTGAACCCAACCTCCTAGACCACCTCAGCGCTTTGGATCCGCTGTCGTTTTGGGTGCAATCAACCTCAGCCGCTGGATCCTTGCCCTACCGCTGTGATCTGAAAACAACCCTTAGACCTCCCAATCTCACGACCACCCCGTGTCCGTTTTGCAAAGACAACCCTCCCGGGCATCCTCCAAGAACTCCTCAGGAAACCCTTGGAGACCTCCCCGAAAGTTCTCCAAAAGACCTCCTCCAATCTTCCGCAGGACCTCCCGAAGACCTCCTCAAACCACGTTGGCACTTTTGCAAAGACCACCCGCTGGTCTTTCGCAAAATAACCCTCCTTGACATCCCTCGGACCACCCTTTTTCACTTTTGCAAAGACCACCCTAGCTCATCCTCTCAGACCTCCGATCACTTCTTTTAGTCTGGGCCCTTCGATTCAAATCCAACTGCCCGGACCTCCTAACCCGAGCTCAAGTCCACCTGATCGCTTTGCTCCTTGACCAGTTTCTTTTGGGCCTCTCACTGCCTGGTGGGACCTTTGGGACTGGTCATCCTCGCTTTTGTAGGCATGCGTGTGTGCCAGAGCTACAGCAGTCGGAGCAGCGCCTTGTCAAATCATATCCTTGTCAACGGCTAGCTCTGCCAACCTTTAATGCATGTAAGCACCTTTTTCCCAAAGTCCTCTTTTCCACCTGCCCTGTCATTTCATGTACTTTCATGGCAGGGACTTTTGACTCGAGTGCACCTTGGAGCTCAACCTTGCTCCACTCCTTTGCTCTCTCGGCTTTATGAAAACCCTGGGCTCTTCCTTAGCTTCTCTTAGACACCTTTGTGCCCACCTGAGCTCCTTCTCTCTGTGTTCTTGTGCTCAGAACACCCGAAGACCTCCTAGCCACCATTGCCGGGCCTTGGAGCTCCTCGAAGCCTTCAGGGCTCCAGTGATTCACTTGGGATCCTTGTCCTGCCATCTAGTTTATTTGAATCACCTTGAGCATTCCCTAACTTGCTCTGTTTGGCCTCCTCAGGATTTGGCAAAGTGGGAACTTGTTCTTTGAGGCCGGATTTGCCTTCTTCCTCATCTCCGGCAAGCCTTTTGGTCGCTGGAGCTCCTCCGACGGTTTCCTTGATTTCACCGTCCTCAGGTTAGTGTCCAAGTGTTTGAGCTTCTGTCCTGATTAGACCACGTTAGTCTTTCTTTTTGTCGTTTTTGTACCTCCGGCGGTCATCTCTGGCTAGCCGCCGGTAGGAGGTGTTTTAGCCCTAGTGTTTGGCACCTTTAGGTTCTCCTCGCTATTTAGAGTCCATCTGTGCCCTTGGTTCCTACCGGCGTGGTCCACTTCGCCGGCGGTGAGCTAAAACCCGAACTCGTGTTTTTGTCACACCTTCCTCGGACAAGTCCTGTGGCCAATGATTAGCATTTATGTTGTCCTAAAGCCTAATCTTTAGCGTTCAATACAGTTCCTATCGGCTAAACGTAAGTCCCTTATGTTTCGCACCTCTTAGGTTAAATCATGACCGTTAAGACCTCCTCGCGAGATCTTGGCCGTCAAGACCTCTTTGTTTGGACCTCGCCTCAGGACCTCCCCTAACTCGTGTCCTAGCCGCTAAGACCTCCCGGTTTCTATCCCACCGCTTAGGAGCTCCGGTTTAGATGCAGGCTGTTGGGAGTTTTCTATGAAAACTCTAGGTCGCAGGACCTCTTCGGTTTTGAATCTCAGCCGTCAAAGACCTCTTCTAGGGTAGATCTGGACCCTTAGATCCTTTTGTAAAATCCTTAAGTGCAGGACCTCCTCCGAGGTCCTCTTTGCAAAAAGACCACCCCTGGTCTTTGTAAAGGGAATCTCAGGCCACCCCGAGCAAATCTGGGCCGTTAAGACCTCCCCCCTGGGAGATCTTAGCCATCGGGGTCCTCCTCCGCTAAATCCTCACCCCAAGACCTCCTCAGAAATCCCAACCGCTCGGACCTCCTCCCGATTCATCTCGACCGCCGAGATCTTCCTCCGTGATGACCTCCGCCTCGTGACCTCCCGACAACTGGACCGCCCAAGACCTCCTCGGTAGATCTTGGCCGCCCTGCACGCCCTCCGTTATGTCCTTAGCCTTAGGACCTCCTCTTAGCCCCGGACCGTTAGATTTAGATCTAACTGCTGAGACCTCCTCGATAGATCTTAGCCACCAAAGACCTCCCTCCTTCGGATCTCACCGCTCGACCTCCTCCGATTAGATCTTTATCTTGAGGACCACCTCAGAGCCCACCCTGGGTCCTCTTTGTAAAGCCACCCCGGTCTTTTATAAAGACAACCCCAACCTCCTCCTCGAGTCTCAACTGTTAGATTTAGATCTAACGGGCGGACCTCCTCGCTAGATCTAGACCGTCAAAGACCTCCTCCGTGAGATCTTGGCCGCCTGCACCTCCCTCCGTAGGTTTAACCTTAGACCTCCCTAGTGCTCGGGACCGCCAGATCTTGATCCGACGGCCACGACTCTGATAAGCGCGAGGACCTCCTTTACGTGGCGCTGCATGCATCGGTCGTGGCCGTTGGATCGATCTCAACGGTCCGCACCTCCCGATCGGGGAGGAGGTCTTTGTGCGCTGTGCCGAGGTCCGTGGTCGTGCGATGAAGGATCGACGCCCACGACCTCTCCTTTTTCCTTCAGCTCATTTGGACCTCCCGAGAGCTCACATTTTCTAAGTCTTTTAATGTTTCAAATTTCAAAAGTGAATAACTTTGTCATTTTAGCTTCTTTTTAATGATTCCAGCTTGTTGTAGCTCATAGAGTATGAACTTTAATTTGAGAATGAATTTAGGCAATCGTTATATAGTAGAAAATGACTTTAATCGCATGATCTTGTTTAGTAAAAAGGTTGTTTAGAAATTCATTGAAAACTTGTAAAATGCATAACTTATTCTCTGTTATTCCAAACCGAGCAAACTAAGTTTTGTTAAAACCCACTAGGAATGTACTTGTAATGTAGAATAGGTCTTCATGTGATCCTTGCCACTGAAATTAGTGATCTACTAGTTTTAGAACTTAGAAAAATCATAATTAATTCAATTCAACTCCAAATTGTGCAAACTCAGTTTTGCTGTTATTAAGATAACCATATCTACCTACCATAAAAATTACAAGTTCCAGATCATTCTAGAAATTTTCGCCATGAACAGTAACCGTAATTAATTTAATTAGGATTTTTCAGGCTGAGAGAACTTAGTTTAGTCATAAATGTTTCATACCTAATCCAAATGACTTGATTCTTGTTCCTAAATTTGTCTAAAATCTTAATCTTACTGCTGTATAAATTTCATGGTATTTGGAGAACTTTTGCTGTGGAGTTTTATTTGGAGTTCTTGTTCTTATTTGGTTATCGCCTTTTCGCGTTAGGTTCCGAAGGAATTATTGAGTACGTGAGTGAATCCTCTGCAGCAAGAAAGTGATCTACAGCAAGGCAAGAAGTTTGATCATGTTAATCCCTGTATTTTTAAGTAATTATGTTGTTTACAAATTCTATGTATGCATTGCTAGTTTGTGTTAAACTATTGTCGTTAGTTGACCTAGTAGATGCATTTCCTTAAGCAAATGATCATCCTTTACTACCATGAGCCTAGGTTATTGCTGTGATTAGAGCTCGTTGGATGAACTCTTGTCACTTAGTAGTTGCGAATTAATTGCTTAGCCATGCTTAGCTTCCGGTAGAAATGGGCGGTTATCGACTTGTCGATAACCTTGATCACATAAAACTTATTATCACTTATGATTTCAGCCTTGTCCCATGTTTACTTGTGAAAACCAAAAACTGAAATAAAATGATTTAGACTTGGGCACAATGGTATGTTGGTGTGCTTTTGGGTGTGACTGGAATGGTGCCCAAGTCAATTAAGGACCGAACTTCTTGTGAGTACCTGTTATCCAGGCATTTTGTGCGTGCTAACCACACTAGAGGGTATGAGACCTCTCTTGAATTAGTACTTTGGGAGGCATTAATTAATGAGTCGGGTCAGAGTTTATAGAGAAAAGGATCACAAAGGCGTGACCGTGGTGGTTCCTTTCTAGGTCCTCCACCCGATCGGGGTCTTGCAAATGTCCCACTAGCGTTACCTTAAATGGCTAATGACTCCCGGCTTTGCTTGACTCCACCACAACGTGTGGTCGTAGTGGCCCATTTCGCCGGCTGGTCACTAAGGGTTAACCCCATACGTGCGACTCTTAATTAACGTATTCCGTTGGAAACGTCAGAGGACTTAGCCGCACTCGCATACCAAAGGAAGTGTGCTTAATAGCTTGGCAAAAAGGCGATCAAGTGTGGGTACATTGGTACACCCCTGCAGGGTTAAAACTATTCGAATAGCCTCGTCCTAGGTTATGGACACGCTTGGGTAAGCTTTTCAAGAGTTAGACTACAACATTTTGATTAAAACTTGATGGGTGGTACGAATCTGGGATTCGTGCTATGTGTGGTGACTATTGGGTTAGTCACCAATAGGTGGTTACTCTTGTACTTATTGTATCTCGTGTTATTTCATTCAATAAAAGCCGATTGCAAACTTGCTTTCGAAATGTACTACATTATTACAAATAAAGTTGGCTTTGTGCAAAATGAGACATACAACCTCCACTTAAATAAGCTTGCATGTAGCATATTGATAGGTTTGCTATTCCACACATCAGTCTTGCGAGTACATTTTTGTACTCAATTGCTTTGCTTAATGTTTTTGTTGCAGAGGAAGAAGGTGAGCCCCAAGGGCTTCCCTTTTGTGAGATGTGCTTCGGGTTTGACGACTAGCTTGGCGGCCCGGTTGGTTGCCTTGTGGGTAAAGGCACACTAATTGGTTCTTTTGTTTATAGCCATCTTATGGCACTTTTGCTTCCGCTGTTTAATTGTTATTTAGTGTCATTTGGCCGGTTGGCCCTTGTTGTAATAAATCTCTATTATGTATGTCTTTTGTTAGGATTAATGTTATGTGATGTATGGAATTGATGCGTGATTTTGTAACGGGGTGTGTATACTGCATTTCTGGGAAGTATACATGTCTCGGGGCTTGGTTTATTTGATTTGTGATGCTAGAGTCAATGGAAGACTAAGCATTACAAGCCAAATAAATCGGGGTCCTCACATCTACCCCTCGTGTGAAATCACCGGGCATTGTCCATAACCGGGGACACGGCTATTCGAATAGTTTTGCACTCTGCAGAGGTTGTACAACTTGACCCACAAGAGATAATTGTAACATCCCAAGTTTTGGACTTGTGTTTCAAATGTAAGAAAATGATTAGAAATTAAAAAAATTCTTACATCATGTATTTTCTGTTTGTTCCAAACAATTCTTGTACAAGAATTATGGAAATACAAAGTCACAAGTCTGTTGATCCAAAACCTTATCTTCCAAAAATAATCTTGTCAAACCTTTTGATCATCTCTTGGAAATATTTTTCCTAAGTTCTTGGGAAGGTTTGTGGCCCCTCTAGAAAACTTCACAATTTTTAGAAATTATTTGAATATTTTTAGAGGGCAGTCAAACATGTTTGACCCTAGTCAAACCCTAACTCAGAACCTTGCAGAATTTTTGGGAAAAAATGCACTTCATAAAAACCTCTGGAAAATTTATACAAGGTTGATATCTAAGTTAGCAAGCTCCTGTAAAAATTTCAGAATTTTTGAAGTTAGTTTGCTACCTTTAAAAATCCTCCAAAAGTTTCAGTTTAAATTAAAACCCTAAGCTGGTTTCACTATTCCTTGGGTTCGAGTCAAACTCAGGCTCGAGCCAGTGGGCTTGGTAGAACCAACTAGCCGCACTCGGGCTCGCTCAGTTGGCGCGTGCGTTGCGAGCCGTTGGATCGCGATCGCACGATCCATGTTCTTGAGGGCGTTCGGACCACGCGGTAGCACCAATCCATTTGAACCGTTGGATTGAGATCCAACCGCCCAGATTAAATGGGTCGTTTGGGTCGCTCGAATGCCCTAATTGATCTCAGTCGTTCGTTCTTGATCGGGTCGCCCTGATTGTCTTGAGTGTTAGAAACCCTCAGCCGGCCCCTTTTAATCGTGACCGTCCATCTTCGATCCGACGGTCACGACCTGTTCCGCTGTTCTTCTTCCTCCTCGCGCACCCGTACGCGCGTGCGAGCCATGGCAGAGAGAGCAGCTTCGCCTTGTCGTTTCAAGCTCGTCCTCGTCAACATCTCTCTGCTGGGCATTAAATGCGTGTCAGGGCTCCTCCTCCAAAGTCGTCGTTCTCACTTGCCCCCGTCATTTCTTTGGTCCATGACAGCTCCATGAACCGAGCTCACCATTGAGCTAAGTCCTGGCTCAAACCCTAGTTTTTCGTCTATAAATAGCCCCTTAGTTCCCCCATTGAGTTCCTTTTCACCACCCCTAGCTCTCTCTCTGTTTTGGAGCTCCAAACCACTGAAATCCCAAAATCGCCATTGACGGCCGTGAAGCTCTGTTGGTGGCTTGGGTGCTCCAGTGTTTCATTTCCCAATCTTTCGCACCCTTTCGAGCTCCTTAACCTCCTTTGCATTTCCCCTAACTTAATTTGGTTTGATATCCTCAGGAATGGACCAATTTTAAGTTTGGATCTTTTCAGCCGATTCTACCCCTTTTCTTCTCCAGCTCCGGTAAGTGAGTCTTTTGGCAACTAATTGCTCATGGACCTTCTGTGGGTCGTAATGTAGCTATTTTGACCACCGGGTGGTGTTCATTTTTGTTCAAGACCTTATTTTCACTTCATCTTCACCATCTCTGGCGGGCTTATCCACGATCAAAGCTTCTCCAGCCATCTTTGAAGCTCTCCTTGGCCAAGGTAGCTTCTTATTAGTCCTTAGATGCTGTGGCACACGCTTCTTTAGACAATACGGAGCTTTTTGGCTATTTTCGTTTTCGGCCGATTTTGTCACCATCTTTGTTTTCCGGCTCGCCGGCGTCCTAAGCCGTCGCCGCCGTCGAGGTTATCACCATCGGGACCGCAAGCCTATTGCGAACCCATTTTAGCCTTTAGGTCGCTACCGCGGTCGGGCCGCCGGCGGCGAGCCTCTTTCTCGCCGGGTTTGCGGTCGGAGTCCTCTCTGTGCCATTGCCGCTCGGACATCATTAATGCGCTAATGATTGTTAATTATTGTTAATGATTGGCTAGCATTTAATTGGTGTCTGAAATACCTTTTTGGGTCACTGCCATGTGGGCCCAATCCCCCTTAAAACTCTCTCTCCCGCATTGGGCGTCAGCATCTCGGACATCATTAATGCTAATCATTGTTTAGCATTAATGGCTGTCTTAAAATGTTTTGTGCCGCTGACACGTGGGCCCCCAGCCACTTAAACCCTCTTCGTGCGAAAACATTAGGACATAATTAATGCTAATCATCACTAATCATTGGGTTTAGCATTTATTAGTTGTCCTAATGCACCCTCTGTCTCATTGACATGTGGGCCCATGCATTTAAACCTCTTCTCGCACTTCAAAATCCACATGTGTTGTTTGCGCTAATCGTGGACCATCGATCTTGTGATCAACGGCCCAGATCTGTGGGACTTTTGGGCCCCCGAATGTCCTCATCACTCGGGATCGTCCATCTCACGATCTGCGGCTGAGATCGCGTGGCCGTTCGGACCACCCGAGCTCCCCACGGCTCTAGATCGTCCATCTCGCGATGAACGGCTGAGATGCGTGTGCTGTTCGGGTCCCCCCGAAGAGCTCCACGCTCTGAGCCGCTCATCTCCAGATCTACGGCCGTGGTTGATCGTGGCAATCGTGTCGCCCGAACGACCCAATCCACGTGGGTCGTTGAATCTGAATCCAACGGTGCGCTTCTTTGAGATCGCGCGCGTGCGCTATTTTTCGTTGGCGTGAGCCGTTCGATTTCGCATCAAGGGCCCGCGTTCGTCCACGTCACTTTATTTCTGTTAAGGTTGATTATACTTCGGTAAGCGTTTATTTATCAACTGAAAATTCTATTAAATCTTTAAAAACCTATAACTAATTTATTTAAAATCCTTTTTAGGTGTTTCCAACTGTAATGAATTCTTATTTCACTAAAGTTTAATCTAAAAATGCATTTAGGCATGTTTCTGTACCAGAAAATTTTGTAAACATTATTAACTTGATTTCAGCCATTTTAGAATATTCCAGTAATTGAATAAAACCTTGTAAAATGCATATCTTTTTCTGTATAACTCCAAATTGAGTAAACTCAACTTTGTTGTTCTTAGGATATCAATATCTACCTGCTGTGAAAATTTTAGGTTCCAGATCATTCTAGAAATTTGTGCCATAAACAGTACCCTTAATTAATTTAAATTGGATTTTTCCTGGCTGAGAGAATTTGTTTAGGGCATAACTTTTTCTTACTTAATCCAAATGACTCGATTGTTGTTTCTAAATTCATTTAAAATCATAATCTTGTTGTTGTATGAATTTCATGAGTTTTGGATGACTTTTGCTGTTGTGTTTTATTTGGTGTTCTTCGTTCTTATTGGTTTTATCGCCTTTTCGCGTTAGGTTCCGAAGAAATTATTGATTTCGTGAGTGATCCTCGACAGCAAGAAAGTGATATCCATCAAGGCAAGCAGTGTAACATCATTTGATCATGTTGCTCCCATTACTTTTAAATTCTAATATCTTGTTTGCAAAACCTAAGTATGCTGCTTCTTGTGTCAAAGTTAATTTTGTCGATTAGATGTAGCTGAGCCTATTCCATTGTTGCCTTGAAATTGTTCACCCCTGCCACTGCCATAGGTTATTATCCTCACTGGTGAATTAGAGCCCGGTGAATGATTTATGGTCTTTTATTTGTCTTTACGATATGATGCTTAGCAATGCTTAGTTACCGGTAGAATTGGGCGGTTATCGACTTAGTCGATAACTTTGATCACACAAACTTATTATGATCTTTATGGTTTAGCTTTGTGCTATGTTTATTTGTGAAAACTAAAAATAAAAACAAAACGATTTAGACTTGGGCACAATGGTAAGATTGTGTGATTTTGGGTGTGATTGGAATGGTGCCCAGGTCAATTAAGGACCGAACATTTTGTGAGTCCCCGTTATCCAGGCAATTTTTGTGCGTGCTAACCACACTAGAGATATATGGGACCTCTCTTGGCTAAGTACTTTGGGGGGTGTTAATTAATGAGTCGCGTGTGGGTTGTATATTTAACTATATGCAATATGGACATGTTTGTGGGGAAGGGAGCACCCGCCGAGGCCGGTGTATCCTACTCCACGTATGGGTCCTTGTGATCCATATTCCGCCGACAGATCACTAAGGGTTAACCCCCATACGTGCGGCTCTTGATTAGCTCAATCCATTGGAAATGTCTCATAAGACTTAGCTGTGCCGGCATACCAAAGGAAGTGTGCTTAATAGCTTGGCAAAAAGGCGGTCTGAAGTGTGGGTACATTGGTACACCCCTGCAGGGTTAAAAATATTCGAATAGCTTCGTCCTAGGCTATGGACACGCTTGGGTAAGCTTTTCAAGAGTTAGACTACAACCTTTTAAATTAAAACTTGATATGGGTGGTACGAATGGGTAATTCGTGCTATTGTTGTGATGGCCATTGGGTTGGTCATCTCTAGGATGTCTTTATGTCTATTACTTATTTTATCGCTGTTACTTACGCAAATAAAATTCAGATTGTTAAACAGCCTTCAAATTATTATCTATCGCAAATAAAACTTGCTTTATGTTGAAAATTAACCTTGAGTCTTCTCCTTTGATTAAAGCCTGCATGTAGTAGTAACTAGGTTTATTACCCGTAAGTCTTGCGAGTATATTTTTGTACTCAATTACTTTGCTTAATTGTTGCAGAGAAAGAAGGTGAGCCCCAATGGCCTCACTTTTTGTGAGTTTTGCCGCGGTGTGGACGATGTGAGGACCCCAATTTATTTGGCTTGTAATGCTTAACCAACCACCTGGTCCTAGCATCACAAATCAAATAAACTGATCCTCGAGATATGTATACTTCCCAGAAAGGAGTATACACACCTCGGTACAAAATTAGACATCAACTCCATTCCAAACATAGAGTCCAAACACTACTCTACCAAACGGAAGATAAACAAATAGTAGAGTTATTACGCACAAAGGCCGATGTGCCACAAGATACACAAATAAACAAGACGGACAGTGAAGCAAAAGTGCCATAAGATGGCTATAAACAAAGCCAATCGCGTGCTCCAACCCACAAGGCATCCGACCGACCGCCAAGTCTAGTCGCCCACGAAACGGCAAAGACTCACGTAAGTGAGTCCCTTGGGGCTCCCTTCTTCCTCTCGCAACAAAGACATTAAGCAAAGCACACGAGTACAAAGATTGTCTTTGTACCCGCAAGACAGACGTGTGAACTAGCGGCACTGTTCATATGCTACATGCAAGCTTGTTTAGTGGAGGCCATATGTTTCATTTGCATAAAGCCAATTTTCATTTGCAATAATATAATACAGCTTTGAAGCGGATTTGCAATTCGCTTAAAAGTTGAAATACAAGAAAGGTAATACTAACAAAAGAGAAAGATAAACAACCTAGATGTGACTATCCCAATAGTCACCACAACAATAGCACTAATCCCGCATTCGTACCACCCATCAAGTTTTAATTTAAATGTTGTAGTCTAACTCTTGGAAGACCTTGCCAAGCGTGTCCATAACCTAAGACGAGGCTATTCGAATAGTTTTAAACCCCGCAGGTGTACCAATGTACCCACACTTCGCATCGCCTTTAAGCCAAAGCACACTTCAGAAGGTATGCACACACTAAGTCTCTACGAGACTTTTCCAATATTGTGTATTAACTACGAGCCACTCGTATGGATAGAAATCCATACGCTTACATGGTAAAGCCAAAAGACAACTACCCACTCAGATAAAGCTTTTGGACAACTACCATGCTCCCACCTCCATCCTCCTGCGACCCCGCGACCTGAGCCAATACACGCCAAAGTACTAGGTCAAGAGAGGTCCCATATACTCTAGTGTGGTTAGCACTCAAATGCTTGGTTTAGTGTAACAAGATGTTCGGTCCTTGTTGACTCGGGCACCATTCCAAATACACCCAACAGATCACACCAATCATACCGTTGTGCCCAAGTCTAAATCATTTTTGTTTTCAGCTTAGTTTTGCAATTAAACATAGCAAAAATGTCAAACATAAAGTTATAGTAGATTTTGTGTGATCAAGGTTACTGACTAAAGTCGATAACCGCCCAGCTTCTACCGATAGGTAAGCATGTCTAAGCAAGTTGACCCGGATCTACTAAGTGACAAGAGATCATCCAATGACCTCTAATCACAAAGAAATATCCTAGGCTCGGTAGTAGAGATCAATATTTTGTCTACAGGATATGCAACACTGATTTAACTAATCAATTTAACACAAATTAAGCAATGCATACATACAATGAAACAAAATATTAGACTTTAAAATTCTGGGATTATCATGATCAAACCGCTTGCACGGTCGTTGTTGCTCAATTTGTTGCGGAGGGTCGCTTCTCGTGGTCGCCGCAAATATCGAAGCCTAACGATAGAACAAATAACGTGGAATAAGAGCGAATAACACCGACAAAACTCAACCATACAATAACAACAAAACATACCAAACTCACATAGCAACCTAAGCATGATATAACAAAATTTTAGAAACAGAGAACAAATCATTTTAAGTTATTAAAAATTTTCTATGAATTTTCTAAGCTAAAAACACATCAAAACACTAGTTAATTGCTTAACAAATTTTCATGAACAGAAACAGTATCTAAAACCTATCCCGATAACTAGTATACTAAAATGAAATTTTACGAATCGGTTTCACCGGATTTGGACAATTATTGAAAGAGATAAACATTTTCTAATTTAGAAGATACATAAAACATCCTTTAATTAATTAACAGATTTTTGCTACAGATACAAGGTTGAAACTAATTTTAGTAAATACCACATTTAAAATGAAAATTAACAGCACTGGATTCATGCGATTTAGATAAAATTGAATTAGTTATGCATTTTCTAAGTTTCAATGAATTAACAGCAACAACAAAACACATTACGTAAATACTAAAATATTTATTCCTTTTTCTACCCACGAGCTAGCCACGACACCATGCATGTGGACCCGCGAGAAACGGCGACTAGGTCAAACTTGACCCAAGAATGCAGGCAAGCGTCAAGGCGTATTCTAAGAATACGTCTTTGACTTATCAAAGTGTACTTCTAACATATACTCACAGAAATACGTTTCCCAACAGAGAAAACGTAGCATCAAAGTCGCACAACCACCAACCGACAAAGATGGGCCCACATGGCGTTGACTAAGAAAATAACATAACGGTTGGATTAAAGGATTTCCTAAACGCGACAATGAGAGGGCCCACAAGTCGCTGATACCGACTAAAAGACGATTAGCACTAAAGAGTAGGGTTAGATCTTAACGCCGCCGCGGCTCACCGCAACCACGGGACGGTGGCGCGCCGCACGATCGTTTTCGCGAACCGTGAGGTCTTAGGCGAGCGAGATATACCTTCAGTTCGCAAAGACCTCGCAAACTCGTTGACGGTGACCCGACTCGAGGATGCCACGGCGAGCCGACGCGAACTGAGGCGAGAAGAAGATGCGGTGCTCGCGGAGAAAACGATGCGAGCTTCGAAGACCTCGGAAAGTGCGCGCCAGATCGCCTCGCCTCCGTGAAGGATACGCCCGATAATGCCGACGAAGGAGGTCCGAGGCGCCGATCAACGCGCGCGAATGCCGAGTTTGGAGAAGAATCGCCGCGCACCTCAACGATGCACAAAAGATGAAAACAAACCCACCGTGAGACTCGGTGAGGAAAAGCGATCACGAGGACCGAGCGCCGAGGCTTAAGACTCACCAGAACACCCAAACGACCTTGGGGCGAAGTTGCCGAGGCGAGACGATGAAATTGCCCCAACGACTGGTGGATGAACCGAGCTCGGATCAGGAAAAATGGATGCGGCGAGGCAAGAGGAACACGACGGCAGGGTCGCTGTTGCTCGAACGGCAGTGAGGTGGTGGTGCCGCCCTCGCTTTCTTCTCCGACCGGCTAAGAAATGGGCGAGAGGGCGTAAGAATGGTCGCGAGGAGGAATGGACGACCCTAGGAGGTAGATGGACTTGTGCGATCCTCGGAGGCGGACACGCGTCCCTCGCGTGGCGGCGGACGAGCTGCGTGGCACGCATGCACGATCGCCGCCGAGCTCCGGTGGCGCGGAGTCGGCGAGGAAGAACTCGACAGAGGGACCCACACGCCGCCGACGGTGGCAAAGCGGCTCGAGTCGGGTCCGGTGCAAAGCACACCTATATGGTTTGACTCAATCAGAACGTGTCGATCGTTGGATCGAGATGGACTACCGAGATTGGTGTATGCATTCGGACGGGTGGTTGATTCGATGCACGCGCCGCACGATCTACATCGGACGGCCGACAATGATCGGGCTCACACTGCAAGTTAGGCGGTGCGACCGAGCCATTTAGGTGCGGTCGATTTAGTCGGGCTCGGGTTCGAGCCCGACAAACAGTGATTTCTGATTTTGAGTAAAAAGACAGAGAGTGTTTTGGGAATTTCTAGAGGTAGCTACTGAGCTCCAAAAATTCTGAAATTTTTATGGGAGCTTACTGGAAAAGAGGGCAACCTTGTGTAATTTTTCTAGGAGTTTTCATGCATTAGATTTCTCCCAATAAAATTCACAAGCTGCTGCCCAGAGGTTTGACCAGATTTCTAAACTGGTTTGACTTGGGCATTTGAAATAGCAAATAAAATCTAAAAATTGTGAAATAATTCAGGGAGGTAGATAGGATGATCAAGATGATAGGAAAATAATTTTAGAGGATGATCACAAGTTTGAAAGCTAAGAATTTGCTGACAATAATTTCCATTCACAAGAATTTAATTCTAGAAAATGGAAATTGCTGGGGAAAATTTGGAAATCTTCCAAATGATTTGATGAGACAACAAAAGTTTTTATTTCTCCTCATATTTTACATTTGAAATACAAACCCTAAGTTAGGGCTGTTACAGACGACTAGCTTGGCGGCCCGGTCGGTTGCCCTGTGGTTATGGCTAACCGGTCGTATTGTGGTTAAAGCCATTTTATGGCACCTTTGCTTCCGCTGTTATTTGTTACTTAATGTCTTTTGGCCAGTCGGCTCTTTTGTAACAACTTCATATTATGTATGTCTTTTGGTAAACTTGTTATAATGTGATGTATGGAATTGATGCATGATTTTGTAACGGGGTGTGTATACTGCATTTCTGGGAAGTATACATATCTCGAGGCTTGGTTTATTTGATTTGTGATGCTAGGATCAATGGAAGACTAAGCATTACAAGCTAAATAAATCGGGGTCCTCACAATAATCAACTTTTACTATCTGTTTCACACACTTCCATAGGTGTCTGATTAACTGATTATCACAAAGCATTTACAAAGTTTTGTCTTAACCCAGTTCTACTTGCTAAGGTTTCGCCACACCGGCCCCCTCTTGCGCCAAACATCAACCCAAACATAACCAAATTAAAACATTGCTAATTAATTAGCTAAGTCCACCCCATCCTGGACATGTGGTTGTACTGTATGGCCCAGATCAATGGCGCACAATGTTAAGTCCTTAGTAACTACTCAAGCGAGGCAACCACATCCCAATTCCATCCCCTTTACTGCACGATCATTCGCCTGAGTATGAAACTATTTTTGTTCAACCCGACCAAATGCCAACCCTTTCCATGGCACAACAAATTTTAATAACAGTAGCCACGCCACAATTCTATATTTTATTAAGTCAAATTTTCATGATTAATCATTGTGAAGGAACCCATCGTACAACTAAAGCATGACTAAGCATATTTACATTTTTCCCATGTTGGTAATAAAATATGTCCAATTAGAATTATCCCTTTCTATGGTTTCAACAGATACATGGCATTCACAAGATGTCAAGGAGACATAATGTCGATTAGGTATTTAGCTACTTCTGAAAACAGTTGATATAAAATTAGTAATGCATGTTGATATAAAATAACATAATTTTGTAAAAGGGGTACAACATGATCAAAGGTCTATGATTTGCCTTAGTTGAAGGATGGAAATACTTTTGCAGACGGCAGACTGATCCAAGCTGGCTTCGGCAACGCCAGATTCTACACGCGCAAAACAATACAAATAAATACAATAAATCCAAAAATTACAAAATTAGTATTGATAGAGATATCATGAATTTAGATGAATTTAGGAACAAGAATCAAAGGAATCAGAGTTTGTATGAAGGAGAACAAACTTTCGAAAGTTTATTAGACAAAGACATTCCAGAAAATTGAGAGGGAGGGGAATACTCCTTGGAATCTTCTTTTTCGGCAATTACTAGATCTTCTTTAGTCCTTGACATTGGGGTCCTACTTGCTAGTGACTCAAAGAAGAACTGAAGGAAGAACAAAGAGAACAAGGGAGCTTCCAAGCGCATGGAGCAGCAGCGACTGGCGGCGGCACTGGCCGATCGGCAAAATGAGTCAGTGGCGGCTTGAGGAAGGTAGGGGAGGCGGCAGCGTGACGAGAGATGGCTAGTGGCGGCGGCCATGGAGGCGCACGGTGGCGGTAGGGTGACGCAAGCGACGGTGCTTGGGTGGCGGTCGACGTGAAGTGGAGGGAGCACGAGCATGGGCACAGCATGGGGATCGCGTAGAGCCGGTCGATTCGGCTTGGGAGTGGCCGAGGAGGTGCGCCCACGGCGACTAACAGTGAGGATGGAGAGCTTGTGGTGGTGGGGCTTCTTGGTGATGAATCGAATGAACCAAGATCGGGGATGGGAATAGGAGTAGTGGAGTACTGAGAACACAATGTGACGCAGTCTGTTCGGTCAGAGAGTCACCGGAGAGGAAGATCAAAGTTGTTGCGTTGTCACCGAACTTTGGGAAGAAGATGGATTGACGTTAGCGTTTTGGGCAAATGGAGAGGAGTTTGATGATGTGTTTTGGGGCAAAATGAAGAGGGGACAAGGGAACACGTGGTGCTCACGTATATAGCTGAAGGCGGTACTCGAATCGATGGGGGAACGCTCGTGGATTAAAGCGATGGTTTTCAGATGATAATGAAGGGCGATGGGGAAATGGCAAAATTGATTACGTATAATGGAGGAGGCGTGCAATTGATGGAGGCATAACGTGGTTGAGGGTTGTGGGGACGTGGTGCCTCAGATGGAATTAGAAACGATGCGTCATGCGCGACGAACAGGCGACGGGAGTGGTGGCCGGCCGGCGAGCTATTCGGTGCTCGGGTCTGGGCTCGGGATGCCATAGGGGCAAGCGGATGTGGGGGTGGCGCACGGCCAAAGGAGGCATAGGTGGAGGCGCAACGAGGATGGTGGTGGGGACTGGGTGGCACAGGAAGAAGAATAGAGCGGCGCAGGCGGTTTGGGAAGAAGAACAAAGGCAGACAGCAAAGAAGAAAGAAGAAGAAGGAAGGAAAAGAAAAGAAATAGAAAGGAGGAAAGGAGGAAAGGAAAAAGGAAGAAAAAGGGAAAAAGAGGAGAAAGTGAAAAGGAAATGGACGGAGAAAAATAATTTGGCCTCGACCCGAAGATAAATCGCGGATAAAAATTCAAATTATGATATTTGAATTTTGGAATTTGACGATGAGATTTGAATTAGAAATTGGAATTTTAATTTGAATTCAGACTTAGAATTGTAGAAAATCCAAAGAAATCCAACACTTTTAAAATAATTAAATTAAATTAAATTTTCAACAAAGAAAAGAAATTTTTGGGGAAACATAAAAGAAATAAAATAAACTGAAACTCCAAGAAATAACAAAAGAACTTGGAAAATCCAAGAAAACCCAGAAATCAAATAAACTAGTTTTGAATTTAATTGAAGTTTGATTTATTCATATTAAATTATTTTGATTTCTAAAATTTCAAATTAAGCTTTAATTAATTCAAGAAAATTCATATGGTTCCTTTTATTTTAAAATTTTGAAAAAGACCCAAAAATGGGATGTTACACGCAGGCCTCTAGTTGATATAAGATTACATACATTTCTTAGGTCTCAAGCACTTTTGCAGAGCTACAGCACAATTTCTAGACAAAACTGTACAACAAGGGAAACAAAGAGAGCAACAAAAGTAAAACACAAAGACATGTCAACTCAAATCATACTTGTCAATACCATTCAGTAGACATACCGGTGTACCATTTCGGAGTTTAATATAATACTCCCTCCGTTTTTAAATACATGACGTTGACCAACGTGCATACCAAACTTATATAACTTTGACCATTATTTTTCATATGATTTTGTTAGTAAAAAATTACAAAATTATTATATTATGAAAATATTTATCATGACAAATCTAATGATACTATTCACTCATGATCAATCTAAATAGTTTTTCATATATTATTAGTCAAAGTTAGATAAGTTTGACTGCACGCTTGGTCAAACGTCATGTATTTAAAAATGGAGGGAGTAATATATATTTATAAGTATATACATGTTTAATTGTATGTACACTAAATTTCACTTGTAATATTAATCCAAATACATATTAGTAGGATCAAATATAACATATACTACAATGAGTTCAAATGACGGTATTTTCGATTCCACTAATATGGTTGGCATTGTCCGGTAGTTGGTATGACAGGTATCGAGCCGGTATGACAGGTATTGACTAGTATCGAGACCGGTACAAAATGCATGGCTATTCTGTACCATTTTAGGTAGCGGAATGGTACATACCGACCATACCAGCCGGTATCGAAACGGTATTCATAAGTTTGACTCAAACACAAGGCAGGCTTAGTTTACTACCGATCCACTAAAAATATCTAATGTCATGTTCATCTGCATCATACATTTCAAAGGAAATACACACCGTGTAATTCCTTACACAATTATTTTTGCAAATTGACTTGAAATAAGGCTTATTCTAGAAAAAATGTATTGTTATTGCACATCCGACTCTACCGTTCTAGAAAACCTCAAGCAAATACAATCATTTATGATTGGAGTAAGTGCATTTTACACTCCTAAACTTTGTAAAAAGTTTACTTAATCCCTAAACTACAAAACCGAGGTACTTAACCTCCAGACTTAAAAGACCAAGTCAATTTACACCTTGAGATGGTTTTGGAGGACGGTTTTCTTGAGATCGATACAACTCAAGGAGATTTTTACCATGTTGGCGCCATGTCATCAAATTTTGTCGATGAGAATGCAAAGTTGGGTCATCGTTAGCAAAACCCAATGATATGGTCGCCAATACTACAAAAACCACCTTGGGTGGGATCCACATCATCAAAACACCCTCCAAAACCTTGTTAGGTGTAAATTGATCCGTTTCATAAGTTCAAAGGGTAAATATCCGGTTTTATAGTTGAGAGTGTTAAGTAGACTTTTGCAAATTTCATGGGAAAAAATGGACTTATTTCTTTGAGGAATTATACTACCTTGGACAACATAAAATAGGAACTCTACCATAGAGTTCCTATCTTCTTCCTCTACTACACATCAATATAGTCAATATACATGAGTCTAAATGGACTCAGTAGAGGATTGAACATTTCAATAAGAACTGAGTTAATCTTTGTAGTGGTAAATAAAACCTTCGCCACGTTGTACTCCCTGAACATGAAATTCTTTCAGTCAGGCTTGCTTCCCTGCAGCTTGAAGGTTGAATTTTTCACAAAATCTTTTCTTTTCTCTATTGATAGCATTGCATATTCAAACTTCTACAAGCCTTCTATGCTCATGATAGAAATATTGACAATTGTAAGGAACTTGTTCAAATTTACTAAGGCATTACATATAGATTCATGAGTAAATTTGCTCTGTACCATCACAACTGCTCGCGAGTTGAAAAATACCATCCCGAAGAGACCAAGCTTATAAATATCATCGCAAAGACAAAACAAATACTGGAGAAGGCCATCGTCATAAGGTTTTCCATCCATAGCCACTGTTTACGTCCAAATAGGGGAGAGAAAAATTCAGAACAAACATTGTTGCCCCTGGCCTTCTCCTCCTCCTCATCTCTCTCCATTCCTTCCACCGTCGCCTCCGTTTGTAGCCACCCGTCCCCGGCCGCCGTTTATAGCCACCACAATGCATTCCTCCACTCCCTGTGGAGCTCCCATCCACTCCTTTGCCTCTGCTCAGCCATGTTGCTGTGGAATTTGCTAGAGAATGTGCCGCCCCTTTTCTTTCCCAAATCCAACCAACTGCAAAATTTGCCAGCACCGTCATTGTTTTACCCAAATTAACCAACCCAGCAACCTTGCCTAGTCCTCCCTGACATCCTTCCCGAGCCCCAGCCACCATGCTTTCAATGCCGATGAGCACCGAAAATAGGGTAATCCGCCATCACTGACAACCCATCACCAAAGGTCATTTCTTCCCCCCCCCCCAACATCTGCATCACCATACCTACCTCTATGGGTTGAGTCCGTAAATCACCTCCCATTGTTGCTGGAAATCGTCGCCATTGAACTCAAGTGCCACGCCATGGCTGCCGTAGTGGCCAAGATGTTCCCAGCACCCTCCGTCCAAGACAATGCTGCCTCTGAATTAATCAGTCCTCTAAAGCTCTCGGACCGTCTTCCCTCTTTCCTGCCAGAGGGCTGCCGCCGGCAAGCCCATCCTCCCCAGTTCCATCTATCGTTGCTATGCCACGCCGCACTTCCTCCGACCGAGAAAATAACCAAAATAGGTTCCTCACCTCCTCTATTTTGCAGAGAAGGAAGGAGCAACGGTTGGACCTTGGTGGTCGTTCTCCTCGCTTCCTCTGTTGTGCAGAGGAGAAGAGGAGGAAGAAAGGAGGGAAGGTATATAGGAGAAAGAAGGGTTGAGATTTAATTTATTTTGGGATGGACGGATGATATAATATTATTGAATGATAGGTGGGATCAATCCTAAGAAAAAGAAAAAGAAAGTAAAGAAAAACAAATAGTGAGGGCAGAATGGTCATTTCATAGCCTTGGGAAGGAAAATATGGCGGCGATGGCATTCTCTAGATTTTTTGTGTTTGCGATGGGATTTGTATGCTAGTTGTCTTTGCGATGGTATATTGCAAATCACGAACGATTGCGATGATGCGGAGAAAATTTACTCTAGATTCATTTATCTCCCGCACAGACCCATAAAGTTTTTTTAACAAACCCAGTCCAACAAAGGATTGTATAATAAATAATATTAGAAACAGATATATAGTCAAGAATGACGAGACGTGAGGGGTAGGAAAAGGAGTCACACAGGTAACAAGACAACAAGGGAGCACTAGGGTAGCTAGGTATTAATGGATGAAGTTAGACACTAGTGTGTGGTAATCAATCCTCGCCACATTGTATCAGCCATGTGGCCATGTATGCGATGATCCACTACTAGGAAGGATATCGGAGAAAAGGAAACATGTATAATAAGATCAGAATTAGGGTGGTAGGCGACGGTGTGTGCGATGGATAGGATCCATTGTCATGGAAACTGAAAAGAGAGAGCCCTCCAACCATTGCTGGATAGAGGCCACATGTCGTCCTATGTCTTGCAAAGAAATTTTACAAATTTTACTCACTGTATCTACAGTGTGGCCATATATGTGATGATTAACTCTTTGGAATGTGTACCATCTCAAATTTTTAATTTCTGGCTAAAAAATATATTTAATTTCCTTGAGTTTTCTGAATTTTCTAGAATTTTAAAAGATTTTTTCTAATTATTCTGAAGGCAAAATAATTTATTTGTGAAATTAAATAAAAACTTTAAGTTGGAAACATTTTATGTAAGTCCAAAATGTCTCAGAGAATTTCTGTGAATTTTCTCATAATTTTTGGATTTATTTTGCTATTTTCTAAAGCCTTTCGAATTAACAAGATTAATTAAATTGCTAAATCAATTGAAAATAAAAATTAGTCTTTGGGCCAAAACTGCCTCGGCCCAACCCACTTCTCACGCACATGTGGCCCGCTCAGCCCACTTCTCCCGCGCGCCCTCGCCTTCCTCTTTTGTCGATCGTTCGATTAAAATTGGACGGCCCGATCTATAGATTAGAGGTGCGCACGGTCCAAACGTCCCAACCATGTGGACCGTCCAATCTAAATTGAACGGCCCGCCCGATCATGTTGGCATGTTCGGACGAACGTCCCAAGCAGTGTGAACTGTCTGATCTAAATCGAACGGCCCAAACCTCACCCTCAGATTCTTTGCCCTGTCCGATCGTCCCTCTCTCTCTCTGGCGTTGGGCCCCACCCGTCAAGGCCACCTTCTCCCACCCCCCTTTCTTCCTCCTCGCACCATCGCGTGCCACTGCCATTGCTAGAGCTTCAAGCTCGTTTTCTAAAACAGGCTTAACAGCCCGATTTTGCCGCGCCAACGCAACCAATGTTATCCCCTTATCTCTCCGCATCCGAAACAAACTCAATCTTATCTCGTATCGCCTCCAATCTCCTATTTCATCGTGCAACCTAAACGGACTCTCAACAGCTCGTCGCTGATTCGGTCACCCCCGTGCACTATAAAAGGGCACCCCGTGCGCCCCTCTACCCCCTCACCCCATCTTTGTAATTCTCAAAGCCTCCCGCCACTTCTAGTTGTCGGAATTTGAGGTTTAGTTCACCTGCCACCGAAGCTTTCGCCGTCGAATTTCCTCATCGTCAATGATTCCCTTCTGCCACCGACCACACCATCATCATCGTCGTGTCGTGTTCTACCTCCAGCGCTCACTCAAATCGCCAAAAGGTCACCGGAACCCCGTCGCCGTCGAGACCAGATCATCTTCACCGCTTTCGTCCTCGTCGTCGGCGATTTCTGCATGCCCTCACGTCACATAAGTGTGCATCAGGTTCGGTATCGCACCGCCTATCTTTTGTGTGCACTCGTTTCGCTCGCCGTGGCGCGTAGCGCCGGTGAGCTCATCACCGGAGCACCGCCGTGTGCGGGCTAACGTGGCAACCACGTGGCAAACACTCGGTCGCCACGCAGGAGCCATGTCGCTCCTTTTGCTGCGTCACCGCCTACGTGGCGCATTGCGCCAACACATGCGTAACCCTAGTGCTGATGTCATGATGGCATCATTATCAGCTTTTTCTTTAGAAAAACAATTCTGTAATTCCAGAAAATTGTTTTAATCTAATTTCTTTAGGGTTTAAACTTCTGAGGACTCGTTCTCTTTCATACGAGCTCTGATTTCATTGATTCAAATTTCTAAATTCATCGAAAATCAAGATCTAGCTAACTAAACCAAAACTATATAATTTGGAGTTTGTTTAAATTTATTTGAATTTGGATTGTTTTTTGCGTATAGATTTTGACGACTCCAGAGAGCTTGACCCTTCTGAAGATTTAGAATATCAGGACTTTGAACAAAGCAAGTTACACCTTTAATCATATTTGAGCCCATTATTTAAAGTTATTTAAATTATGTTTCAAAGTATTGCATGCTTATTTATAGTTCAATATTTTAAATTCTTGTTTTAAATTCCTAGATACCCTATTTCCTTTGTATGACCAAAATTGATGTTTGGATTGACATTTTCTTGTCACCGTAGTAAAATAAATTAGAAAATTATGCTTTGTCCATGCTTAGACCAAAATGTTGATTTTGGGGAATTTAGCCAAAATACAAAGTTGATTTAAAATTGAGACTATGGTATAGTCTTTACTATAGAAGGTTTGAAAAATGTTTTAACATAAAAAATAAATAAAACTGATTTAGACTTGGGCGAATTGGATCGTTGGTGGGTGCAAGTTCATGCATAGGCTCAAATCAGTGAATATTTGAGGCCTAGGGATTATTTTGGAAGTCGCCCAGTCATGTAAGGGGCGGTCTGCAAGCTGCGGATAGTTAAGCCAAACTCATACCACCACAAGTCTGGAGTGGGATATACTTGGTCAATTAAACTATATTATTTCACCATAATTATGTCATGAAAAGGTGTGGGTGTCGTGAAGACTTATTGTTAATACTCACATGGCGCAAGAGGGGATTATCATTTGGTGTGAAGCCTATGATAACGAAACCTTAGCGGGCATAAATATGTTGAAATAATGTAGGGTAAAGGCCTCGTGATAGTTGCTTAGTCACACGCCTTCGAAAGCGTATTTTGGCCGACATGTTAAGCAAACTGTCTCTTGTGGGTAAAGCTGTACCAACTCTGTAGAGTAATAATCTATTCGAATAACCGTGTCTGCGGTCATGGACATGCTAAACAAAACCTTTCATGGATTAGACTTGGTTTTATTTTTAAAATAATTTCAAATTCAAATGTTTTGTATATTCAGACTAATTGAGGAATTTGGGCGGGAAGCCTGGTGTAAGGAGGTTAGTCCTTCACCATTTGTGTATGGAGGCATATCCTACACTTGAAATTGATGAATCAAAATAAAAGTTTGATTTTAATTATAAACTAAAATTGCCTTGAAACTTAGTAATGATATTTAAAACTGGAAAATGCTGCTTTATGCAAATAAACCCTATCAGCCTTACTTGTATCACCATACATGCATTATATTCTGTTATTAGGTGTAACTTGCGAGCACGAAAGTTGTGCTCACTCTTGCTGAATAATCTTTATTCAGGTTGTCGGTGTTTTAGAACCGATCTTACGTAAAGATTGTTTGATTCGGGGGGTCTCCACAATTGATCACGCAGACGAGAGAGACATAGGGATTTTTATACAGGTTCGGGTCTTCTCAAGTGAGAATAACAACCCTACTCCTGTGTATCTTGTATTGGGTATATGGATTACAATCAGCGGAAGGTCTTACCCTAATGCTGCTACTGACTGTCTTTTCAAAAAAGCCCCCCCCCCTCACTATCTCTAAAAGATACCTATTTATACTATGTTGTTGGGGTAGTTATCGTTCCGGGCTAATTACGCTCATTATTGCGTAATAATGAGAGTAATTACCGGGTTAGTAACCCCCCATGCTGTTCGACGGTTACCAACCAGAGATAGTGGGGAATTATCTGTAATTATTCCAGGCATAACTACGTAATTTGACTGCTCAGATCCTCACTAGTAAATGGGTCTTCTAAAGGGTGGACCCAGCTAATTGTGAGGATGTCGTAGCAGGGCTAATCGTAGCAGAACTTACGATTAGGGGGTAGTCGTAGAAAGAGCTTACGACTGGTACTGGTCGTAGAAAAGACTTACGACCTGACGTAATCGTAGCAGGACTTACGATTACACTATAGTCGTAGAAATGCTTACGACTAGGGGGTGATCGTAAAAGAGCTTACGACCACCTAACTTACTCCTCCCTTATGACATTAAGGGGTATATCATGTGACGTCATATTACATGATTATGGAACAATAAAATGAGGATTTATCATATCCTCGTCACAGGTGAATACTTTTATCCAGACGGTGAGGATCAAGACGACTAGGCCTACGCCCCCAAACGATTGCACGTGGCGCATCATGTGGCCTACCTATTTACTTTGTTTCCGCTGTGTTATTTTATTTGGCCTTAGGCCCCATTTTGTAATAAACTCTGATCTATATTAAATAAATACGTGATATGAAGTTGCTACCATTTTTGTTTGACCGTGTACACTAGCTTTTCCTGGACTAGTATATGAAACACAGAGAATTCGGGATCCTTCGTTCCCGGGTTCGACAGAATGATGTTAGAGAAATAAAAAAAAATTATGTAATGAGATCAGAATTAGGGATGGAGGCGAGAACAACGATGCTTGAGGGGCAAGAGGGGTGTTGTAACGGAGACAATGAAAGAGGGAACTCATAGCAACCGGCCGCTGAAGAGCCTACAGGGCGGCACAAGTTTTGCAAAGTTTTCTTTAGGCTGAATTCATTGTGACTGTGTATGCGATGATCAACTCGTGGGAATTGTATTGGAGAAAAGAAAAAAAGTTATGTACAATAAGATCAAAAATCGAGATCTAGGGGCGTCATGATTGGAAAAGGAAAAAAATGTTTTGTAAACATGTGTACCGTCAACAATTTTAACTTTAACCAATAATATCTCTGTGAATATTTGTCTCGAAAAATATTTTTACAATATTATAACTTTATCAGGTTTTACAAGTGTGTTACGATAGAAATCGATGGTAAGAGTTGTGTTTTGAAGACCATGTCAATATTCAAAATAACATTTATGACTTAGGGGTAATTATGATGAATTATCTCTGGGAAGGCTCTTCTCTACTAGTGGGAAGAAGTTTAGGTAACGCAGCGTGAGTAGTGATGAACTTAGTGATGAACTCTAGACGGGATGAAGCTATGGAGGCACAACTAAAGTCGTGTTTGGCACGCAGAAAGAAAATTTTTATTTTTCATAGGAATCAGGAAAATTTCCGTATTCTAAACAGGGCTATAGTAAAAAAAAAACTAATCTAGGAGAGGGAAAACAGGTAGTTTATCTTTTTTAGGAACGGGTGATTGATTTTTAGGAAATCCGAAAAATAACTGCGCGGCCAAGTGGCAAGGGCCGACGCCCGACGGACCCTGCCTTGATTGCGGTGCCCATGCCGTAAATACCGATCCAAATGCGTTCACAAACCGAGGCGTTGCCGTCGCACGCAGCACACTGTTTCTCCTCCCTCTCGACCCCGGCCGGCCGGCTCAGAGCGAAGCGAAGACCGACTCACGTGACCATCCGGACAAAAGGAAGAGTCCACCCAAACCCATCCTAATCCCCCACCCTGCCCGGTCGTCGTCTCCTCCTCCTCCTCCTCCTCGAGTGTGAGTCGACGTCGCCATCGTTGGAAGGAGAGAGCAGCAGAGAGGCCGGAGGAACAAGGCAAAGAAGAAGGATGGGGTTCATCTCGTTCGTCGGGAGGGTGCTCTTCGCCTCCTCTTCCTCCTCTCCGCCTACCAAGAGTAAGCACGCCTTTTCTCCTCGGACTCAGATCTCGTGTGTGCCCCAGCCCAATTGAGCTGCTTCTTGTGGCCTTCTTGGGGACGCCGCCGTCTTGCCGTGCTTGTTTTCTTTCTTGCTGATCTCGAGTAGGTCCTGTCAATTTGCGTCGGGCTGGTAGAATCGAGAGCTTTCGGCTGTGGTACGGTAAGATCCGGCCGGCGTGTTCTTGAATCTTGATGTGGTAGATCTGGGTGTAGGTATATATTGACTTACGGTAAATCGTACGAGTTGAGGCGGAGAGGACGTATAGATTTATTGCAAATAATTGAATGGCTAGCAATGGAAAAAAGATTGGATCAGCTCAGATGCAGTGTGCGTTTGAATCCTACATAACACGCGTATGCCTTGGTAAATATGTTGACAGTGGGATCGCTATAGCAGTTTGCGGTTCCCCTGATCCCATTTTGTCCAAATACTATAGTGTATGCATCAGCATCCCATTGAGACAGCGCTGTTTACTGTAATTTCGTGCTGCATTTGAGCTGATTTGCTGCGTAACTGGCTTCACCCGGGTTGTCAGGCTGTCAACAGTGTGCTATTGGGCAACTGAGCATCCTCCCAACTCGCCTTCCATCTCATTTCACAACTTAGGTGTGGTTGTGTCAGCATTCTGAGAGTTTGTGCTATAAATGGTGAATGTCACCCTGAACCGATTCCAGTTTTCCACTGCACCAAAGAGGTGTAGGGACAATACTAAGTTCACATGAATGATGATGAATATTTGGCATGTGTGTGATTGTCGGTTGGGAAGTGAGTACCGAGTCTGATGTCTAGTATCTAATATCTAGGACGTCTTTAAGGAACAGACGCCCTCCCTGTTACCTATAATCAGCTGGTTAGGCTGCATAATCACTACTAGGTGGGTGGCCAAACGAGTACCGCCTACCAATTTTAGAGCATTGTAGCGGTCATAGTTACCAGGATCGTCATTGCCGCGATCCACGACCCCGGATCTTGTGTCCCGGATCGCGGGTCACCAGACAGTGGGAAGGAGGAGAGGAAGGGGAGAGGATGATGGAGGAAAAGAGAGGAGCAAGCTAAGCAAGCGACCGCGGTCCTCACATGTCGCCGCCACTACTGCCGAAGTCACTGCTCATCGTCGCCGCCACAGTCATGCCACGATAGCATAGCAGCAAATTTGGAGCAACCTTGGCCTTCCTGCTCGAGCTCTGAGTGCTCGACCATGACTTTGTTGGCGTCTATGTGGCGGTGGCGACATCGGGCTGGGGTGGTGGTCGTCTGTTTGTGTTGTATGTGTGTGCTATTGTGTGTGTGTGGCGGCTGTGCTGGGAGGGAGGGAGTAAAACCTAATGATCTCCCATCCCTAAGCAAATAACATAACATGGGCCAAGCCCAGCTGCTAGGTTCTTCTGTTTTCCTTTTTCTCTTATTTCATTTGTTTTTCCATTTCTTTTCCTAATTCCGAATATGCTTAGACTATATATTATAATATACTAGATGAGTTTCCGTGCGTCAACGGGTTTCAAATAAAACATAATATAAGTTATAAATTTAGAAAAGCAATATACACAAGGTAATTATCCATATAAATGAAAGTTCCATACATAATTTGCATCCAATCAACAAGCCACATAGACTTATCACAAATCACAAACACATGTAATCTAATTATTCACAGAAGATTTTTCAAGTATCTTATACATGTGTGCACATATTTATCCATCAAAGATCCTACCACTCGAGGGGATAGATGGCAGATTCACCACCACCACCAAGTCCTTTTACAATAGTAAAGATATAGCTTTGTGATTGGATCATCGACCTGGATTTTTTGGGGCCACGTCCCGCATCCCGAACTAGCGTCCCGAAGAACCCTACTACCCTCTGACCCACAATTTTAGCCACTTGCGACCCCGTTCCTCGATCCGATCGACCCAGGTTCCTAGTGACTATGGTCGTGGTCATATTTTCAGATGATGTGATAATTTTACTTTGACTATTCTGTACCTATGCTTTTCTTGTTCAACATGTCAAGCATCAAAATCGCTCCAGATAACTAAGGGTGACTAAAACTTCTGCTGAAAGTTTTCTCTCTTTCCCTAAAGTTGGTATGGTATGGCACATGATTTTCCCCCCTTTGCTCAATGGCTCAAGATCCACTCACAGAATAACAATGTAACCTGCCAAAAATCAGTCTAATTGTGTTATCTTGATGTTAAATCAGATATTTACATTAATGGAGTTGTTAGCTTGTTTTTTTGTAAAGCTATTTAAATGTAATTGCTTGAATCTGCTATCAGGTACCAATTTTACGATTTATACAAGTTTGCTGAAGTTCAAGATCAATTCCTTCATTACTAGTAGCATTTCTCATTTACCCATATGTTTGCCCTCCTTGTCTTCTTGGCAGTCAGAACAGTTATACCTTTCTCCTTAACTTCCCCTGAATTGGTTCCCACGTAATTGTTTTGATTGTCAGGTGCACATTCAATTTGAATTTCAACCATTACAATTGTTGGTTCTTCTGCCAAGCTCTTGAGAGCCAGAATTATGTTTGGGAATTGGCTATACAAATCATTGTTATTAAGTCATGCGATTAGTCATGAGTCGTGACTAATCGTCGATTAATCGTAAGTAGGTGTGGGAGCACGACTGGAGGCATTCGACTTGACTTTTTTGCTAGTCGAGCGACTGGGAGACTAGGCGGCGACTTGCCGAAGACTTGCGGCGTCTAGGTGGGCGACTTGCTGCAGCTGCTATGGCATGTGGAGGAGGGGAAGGGGGAAGGATAGAGGGAGGAGCGAGAAGGAAGAGAAGAGAGAAGAGAAGTACCTGCGATGGCGAGAGGCTGCGACGGGAAGGGGCGGCAGCGGCGATGGCGGCTGCGAGGGACACACACAACATAACCCTAACACATCGCTTAAGTAACTGGGCCGCCTGGCTCAGCCGCCCCATATTGTGCTCTCAAAGGTTAAAGGGCAAAATCCTAATAGCCCTGTCCACGTTGAGCCGCTGCAAGCACGCCCGCAAGGGGGAGCTATAGAGGCGCTAGTTGTGCATGGCAATGGAGCCGCGATTCGGTAGCGGCAATTGCCGAAGGCGACGGCTGGATGGGCAAGAGCTGTGATGTGACGGCGGTGGCGATGGAGCGGCAACGGCAACAGCGAGATGCAATGAGGGCATGAGGTTACCGACGGCGACGACGAGCTGTGATGAGGTTCCTTCACCTTCTGGTTGTCTCCTCTCTTCTCCTTCCTCTCTGAACCTTCTCCCTTTCTCTCCTCCTCTGCATTTTGCTGCTGTGTTCTAGATCTAGATGTGATGGTAGCAGACTAGAAGCAGCATGTGGGAGATGTCTTTGAAATAAGCAGTAGACTACTCGCCGACTAGTCAGGACTAGTCGGCAAGTTGGTAGCACAGCGACTCGACTCTACGACTTAATAAACCTGATACAAATCCCCTAATACCTCTCCAATCGCTCAATATGTGATTGATACTTTTGAAAATTATCTCTTTTGGTGGTTAAAAAAATTCTTTTATCCTTTTAATGAACTGTTTCTACAGTAGAAAACCATGAAATTGATGTCTCAACTCTCAAGCATATGTGCAGGTTTAGTGAATTTGGAGCTGATGGTGGACCAGCAGCAAAGGCTTTGAAGCCAAAATACAATCTCTTTGTCAAGCAAGTGTCCAAGAGTTTAGGAATGGCAGTGCCACATATTGATGTAGGAATATTGTTTTGATTTAGCTGCTCCATTCTACCTCTTTTTTTAAAAAAAAAAATCCATTCTACTTAGTACCTAGTTTTAATAGCTATTACTTTGTTCATTTACAGATAAAAACTGTCATTGCCGCTACCATGTTTCTTAAAGCCGTTGGTGGTCTTCTGTTTATCATCAGCAGCTCATTTGGGGCATTCCTACTGGTGGGTGCTATTCTTCTGCAGGCACCATACCTAGAATTTAATATTATGGGGCTTCTAGATGCAAACTGTTGTGATTACCATTTAAATATAGACTTATTGCACCATGTCTTCTCAAACTTAAAAAATAATACTATTTGCGATGTAGCTTACCTTCGAAAAATATGATGTGTTTGGTTGTTCAATGTTTTACCATATCCATTTCATTTGGTAATTCTAGCTTTATTACTGCTTCAACGTAGGACATGTTTTACCATATCCTGTCCTAGCAAGGTCCTAGCATCTGAACATGGAAAACTTGAAGACTATCTTCCTGAAAGATTCCAAAGACAGTGTCTGATTGTCAATATAATTTACCCACTTGACAGGTGCATATGTGATGAATTTCAGAGTGTGATGAGTGATTCGCTGTAGTCCAAAAGCCTTTACTTTATAACTCTAAAATAATGTTTAACAATCTCCCAGGACATTAATCAATGCTAAATATATGTAACTTAGATTTATATATGTTTAATAAAGAAACCAAAGATATGTTTGTTTTAAGAATCTGGTGATAAAATGATTGTGCTTTGACTATAATCTCATAATCGCTCTCTTTCCTATTCGTGCTATTCTTCATTTTCTTTGTTGAAACACGAAATATTAATGCTGCTCATTTGTGCAGCTTCTTTACTTGGCATTTATAACCCCAATTGTGTACGACTTCTACAACTATGAAATGGAGACGACGCAATTTGTTCAGCTTTTTGTCAAGTTCTCGCAGGTTTGTTAGCCTGCTACCTTGCTTAGTAAAGCTTTAATTTCAAACTATTTCACCAGTAGTTGTTATCAAGTGTTACAATCCCTGTATTTCTTTTCCCTATTCAGAACTTGGCACTTTTTGGTGCACTGCTTTTCTTCTTGGGAATGAAGGACTCAATTCCAAGGCACTCCAAGAGAAGGATCACAAAAACCAAGACAAATTAAGTCAGCAATTGTAGGAGGGGAAGCCATTGAGCTCCTTGTGTTTACATACTTCACAACAGTACATGTCCCACTTTTGCACTTGATATGCCCATAGAAATTGTGAGTTGGGGGCTTACAGAACTTCATATGTAGGCTATTTAAGTTGTCTTGCTCAATTCTATTTTCGGTATACCGCGTCGTGTTTTTATGCCATGTTGGTCTCATTTTGCTACAGAAACTGCTTGTGTCAATGAAAGATCGAAATATTCATAGTCTCATCTCTCTCTCTCTCTCTCTCTCTCTCTCTCTCTCTCTCTCTCTCTCTCTCTCTCTCTCTCTCTCTCTGCTCCTGGGATGTCTCTTCGGCCTTATTATTCTTTCATAAAATTAACTTAAACTATTTGTATCAAAATACTTTGGAGTCGAAGAGAAGAAGTATCCAAATTGCATGCCTTGTTTTACAATAAACCATGCTTGTAGCAATAAAATACCAGTCTACCCGGTATGATACATGAGAATTAGAATTCTCTCTCTATGATACGTCTTCCTTGTAAAGGACCCAAAATAGAAAGTACATTAACCTAAATATGGCCAGACAGTTATAATATTTGACATTCACTATGCTCAAGTTAAGACTTGACTCTCGAGTACTCCCATTCCTAAATACATGTTTTTCTATTTTTCAGAATCTTCAATGCTAGACTTGGACCATGATTTTTTTATCATAATATACTAGTAAAATGATTTTTTATCATAATAAACTAGTAAAATGATTTTTAAAAACTGTATAATATGAAAGTGTTCTTCAATGATTATATTTTTAGACCCTGTTTGGAATACAAGAATTTAATAGATGACAGTTTATTTCCTATAGGAATTGAAAAAATTCCCACGTTTCAAAAGGGGTGTTCTTTATGTTAGTAGACCGCACGTGTTCTTTATGTTAGTAGACCGCACGAAGTCCATGGCAACTTGTCTTGGACGTGTTTTTAGAATCTGCATTTCAACATCGCAAATTTACTAATTGAACTTCTTTTGTCTTGCCACCACCTTTTCAAATCTCAGTTAAGGTGACTGAGGAAAAAAATAAAAATGGTTATATTATTACTTTATTATAAAAAGCCCAAAATAATAAAAAGTTGTAAAGAATACCTGAACATGCAAACATAAGGTTTAAAGTTTAGTGCAAAGGGATTTGTTTTTTTATTCAGAAATTCGGAACATAAGATTCTTACGTTTTCTTCTTCAAAGGCAAAACCAAATGGATATTCCAAAAGAAAGGATTACATGCCTCGTTGGTTAGCCAAGAGCATAAGGTATTACGCGGGGAATGGATATATCACAGACGGATTGTAGATGAATCCGTTTGTGATATCTGGATGTATCACAGACGATTGTAGATAAAATCGTCCGTGGTAGCTGATTTATCACAGACAGTTTGTCATAAGGAACTATCTGTGATATTCTTTTTGTATTACTAAATCTGTTTATGTTTATTGGCTAGTCTCAGGAAATACTAGCTATGTCCTCTGAAACAAGCAGAAACACAAGTACATGTACACATCCAATTCGCATTCATTTTAGAAATAAGCACATCCAATTCACATTTATTTTAAAAACAAACACATCCATTTCACAAATCAACTAACTCAAATGAAGCAAAATTAACCATTCATGAACACATGTTCCATTAAGTTCAATCTTATTCCAATCAAATTCAATCTACATTGTGGAACTTCCCTTTTGGATTTATGACCTCACGCATCAAGAAGGCCGCAAACTGTCTTCGAATGCATTCGAGCTGGGCCTGTTCCAACGGAGTTTTAGCGATGGTCGCAACCTGTCGCTAGGAAAATTAAAGTCGTACATATATAAATTAATAAGTATGAAATAATTATTACAAGATTGGCAAACCTGAGGATCTTTGGTCATCGGGAAACCGAGGAGTAGTTCCATGTTGTGGCAAACATAGTATCCACAGGTGTTGCCCGGCGGCTGCTGGTGGCACTACAAAAATAGAATTGGTTAGCTCAAGAGATATTGCTACGAAGTGTTATATAATATTAATGTGTACTAGCGAATACCGAGAATTTGAAATCATGTCGCGGGTTCACTCCCTTGCATCTCCCTCTCTTTGCATAGTACGTGATGAACGACCTATGTGATTCCAAAAACTCAGCCTTAGCCATTGCAAGGGAAGGAAAGACTACAATAGAGTTATCTATGGAGAAAATGTGTTTATCTGTCGATTAAGTTTTTGACAACTGTGAAGTCGTTATTAGACCTCTTTAGGGAATCAAGGTATCTTACCTGGTTCCATCTTGGTATAATTACAATTAGAATCCAGTGGTACCTACACAGGTATGTCACCATGGTCATTAATGCTAAGTTTGTGTTGCTTATAAAGTACAAATCAATAAGTATAGCCACTAGTGCAGCATTTACCCCTAGTTGTAGGACAAAAGTATGAAATCTTTCTCGTGGTGATCCAGCAAAAATGTCGCCATGTACTCCTCGACGAAGGTTGCATTGTCGTTGATGCATTGCTCAGAGACCAAGAGTGGGTCGAGTTAACCTACCGATGATTTACTTGATGTGGTATCTACGATCATGTATCTATATATATGTACAAAAGCTAGGAGTTATATATGACATTTATCGGTATTACACGAACGTAGACCGTGATTATACACACTTATAGTATCCAGCATCGCATGAGTGAGGCATCGAGGGAGTCGAGGTTGAAGAGTAAGAACAAGTCATCGAAGGTCACCGTGAAGACACAGTCTTGAAACTCGTGGTTAAAATGAGTTTTCTTGAACTTGATGGTGACAGTGAGCACCGTTTGTAACATCCCAAATCTGGGTTTGTGTTTCAAATGTAAGAAAATGAGAAGAAATTAAAACTTTTCTTGCATTTTGTTGTTTTTGAACTTTTCTGTAATTTTTGTAAAGGAATTGTGGAATTCAAAAACTTCAATCTCCCAATTGACTAGAGTCATGACCCCTTTTTCAATCCTTGTCAATTTTTATGTCCAACCTCTGAAAATATTTTTCCTTGGTTCTAGGGCTTGTGTGTGATTCCTCTGAAAAATTTCAGAATTTTAGAAGTTAGTTTGCTACCTCTAAAAATTTTTCCAAGTTTTCAGCTTATTTCAAATCCTAAGTCAAAGTCCTATTTGGGTTCGAGTCGGACTCGAGCCCAAACCCCCTTTTCTGGTTGAACCCAACCACCTCCTGCGACTGGGTCTGCACATTTAAGCGTGCATGGCATCTCAGCCGTTGGATTTCCATCGAACTGTCCACGTTAGTTGGGAACGTTCTAACCACCCTATCACCCGCCTCCATCAGGACCGTTCTTTTCTAATCGGATCACTGTTGCTTTGAAACAATCGGACCTCCGATTGTCTCGCCTAATCGGGCCGCCCATTTCAAATCCAACAACAAGAGGTTTGGCTCGGCTTTGACTCACCAACCCACTCGTGTTTTGACTCGAGCCACTTTGAGTTGGTGTCGCTGACAGGTGGGACCACCTCTGGACCTGGTCATCTTCCTCAGCCCGTGCACGCATGCGCCATGGCAGAGGAGGAGCAGAGACTTGTCACCTCTGTTGTGTCCTCGTCAACGACTCTAAACCCCGTTTTTATCTCTTGTCACCTCCTTTTTGTTTTTGCAAAGACCACCCTCAGGGTTCTCTGTGCAAAAGACCACCCTTGACTCTCAGAAGAAAAGGTCCAGGACCTCCTCTTGTAAATCTTGGCTGTCCAGGACCTCTTCTTATAAATCTTGGTCGTCCAGGACCTCCTTATGTAAATCTTGGCCGTCCAGGACATCCCCTCTTTTAGATCTTATCGTCCAGGATCTCCTCTTGTAAATCTTGGCCGTCTAGGACCTCCCCTTTTAGATCTTATCGTTCAGAACCTCCTCTGGGTAGATCTTGACCGTTCAGGACCTCCCTATGGAGATCTGAGCCGTCCAGGACCTCCCCTCTTGTAGATCTTAACCTTTAGGACCTCCCCTCTTAGATTTGGACCGTCAGATCTAAATCCAACGGTCTAGACCTCAGCGCGTTCAGAGTTCTATTGTTCCAGTCCCTTTAAACCGTCCATTTCTATATCCGCGCCTCGACACGGGTTGCATTCGACTCGAGCGTAACTTTGATCTCGAGCCGCCTTTAGATCCACGGCCAGTTGGTTGAGTCATTTGAAAAGTCCGAATGTCACTCTCGTTGTGGACCGTTGGATTCAATCCAACCGTCTGGATTCGTGGGCCGTTCGCGCGGCCGTTCTACAGCGCGCTTTGGCTGTTGGATTCGATCTTAACGGCCCAAGTCTTTTCCACCGTGGGTTAAGCAACAAAATCTAGAAATCCTTTATTTGTAAACTGATAATTGTGTTAAACTTCAAAATTGCTTAACTAATTCATTTTAACTCCGTTTCAAGTGATTCAATTTTTGTTAATTCTAGATTTTAACTAAGCTTTAATCTAAAAATGTTTGGAAGCTTGGTTTTGCTCCAGAAAAAGTTGATAGTAGATTTTCATTCGGATTAGATTTATTTATGCTCTAAAAAATTGTTTAATTTGAAAAATGCATAAGTAATTCTCAGAATCTAAATTGAGTAAACCAAAATTTGTTAGGTTCCTCTGTAAATATTTTTAGTGTGGAATAGGTTTTAATTATGTATTTGCCTCTGAAATTAAATATATGCCACTTTCATAACTTAGGAAAATCATGATAAAGTCATTTTAACTCCAAATGAAGTAAACTGAATTTTGTTTGTTCTTAGAATGCCATGCTCTACCTACCATAAAATTTTCATGTTTACCAACCTTCGAAAATTTGTGTGATGAATGAAGAATGAAAGCTATTAAATTAGAATTTTCAAATTTCATTGAAATTGTTTAGACTATAACTTTTGCGTGCTTAGTCCAAATCATTTGATTCTTGTTGCTAAATTCATTTAAATTCATGCTCTACCTGCTGTGTAAATTTCATGGGTTTTGTTGAATTTGGATTTCAAGTCTTTTCTGTTCGCTGCTTCTTATTGGATTTTCTCGTTCTGCGATAAGTTCCGGCAAGTACGTTGAGTGCAAAAGTGATCCTCTGCAGCAAGCAAGGGATCTCCAGCAAGGCAAGTAGATGTAGCATTCATTTGATCATATTGAACCCATTACTTTCAAAGTATAATATCTTGTTTGCAAAGAATATGTATGCATGTTTCTTTGTGTCAAAGTTAATTTCGTCGATTAGAGGTAGCTAATCCTATTGCATTGTTTCCCTGAAATTGTTCACCCCTGCCACTAACCTAAGTTAATATCCTCACAGGTGAATTAGAGCCCGGTAGATGAATTATGCTCTTTTATTTGTCTTTACGATTGGATGCTTAGCTACCGGTAGAATTGGACAGTTATCGACTTAGTCGATGATCTTGATCACACAAAACTTATTATTACTTATGATCAACACCTTGTACTTTGTTACTTTGTAAAGTCTAAACCTGAAAATAAAATGTTTTAGACTTGGGCACATTGGTGTGATGGTGTGATCTTTTAGTGTGACTGGAATGGTGCCCGGGTCATCAAGGACCGAGTTACTTGTGTCACTAAGCCAAGCGATTTCCACGTGATAACCACACTAGAGGGATATGGGACCTCTCTTGCTTAGTACTTTGAGAGGTGTTAATTAATGAGTCGCTGGTGGTAGTGATAGAGAAAAATGTTCGTTGTTAGGACGAGAGGGATGGGTTCCTTTGTAGGTTCTTCATACCCAGAAGCACCCGCAGTTGCTTCGACTGGGCCGGTGTTTCCGACTCAACATGTGGGTCCTTAGTGGGAGCCCGTAACGACGGTTCACTAAGGGTTAACCCCCATACGTGCGACTCTTAATTAATGCAATCCATTGGAAATGTCTCGTATGACTTAGTTGTGCCGGCATACCAAAGGAAGTGTGCTAAATAACTTGACGAAAAGGCGGTCTGAAGTGTGAGTACATTGGTACACCCCTACAGGGTATAAAACTATTCGAATAGTCTCGTCCTAGGTTATGGACATGCTTGGTAAGGTCGTGCAAAAACTAGACTATAACTTTTCATTAAAACTTGAATTGGGTGGTACGAATGGGTAATTCGTGCTATTGTTGTGGTGGCTATTGGGTTAGTCACCTCCAGGTTGTTCTTATGACTATATTATTGTCTCACTGTTATTTATCCAAATGAAAAACAGATTGTTTAAACTGCTTTCAATCTATTACTTATTGCAAATAAATTTTGCTTTATGCTGAAAATGAACCTTTAGCCTTCTCTTTTGATTAAGTTTGCATGTAGTTATATCTAGGTTTGTTACTCGTAAGTCTTGCGAGTACAATTTTATACTCATTTGCTTTGCTTAATTGTTGCAGAGGAGGTTGATCCCCAAGGGGTCGACTTTTGTGAGTTGTGCTTCGCCTGTGACGACTAACTTGGCGGTCCGGTCGGATTGCCTTGTGGGTGAATGGCAAATCGGTTGGCTCTTGTTCATAGCCATCTTATGGCATTTTGCTTCCGCTGTTCATTTAACTCTTTAGCTTGTTCTTGGCCGGTCGGCCTCTCTTTTGTAATAACTATATTGTATGTCTTTTGCTTGTAAAGCTTTAGTTCGGTTGTATGGAGCTTGTATGGAATTGATGTATTGTTTTGTAAAAGGGTGTGTATACTGCAATTATGGGAAGTATACATTTTTTTCGATACACATGATATTTTGTTTGTGATGCTAGAGTCAAATGGAAGGCTAAGCATTACAAGCTAAAATACCCCGGGGTCTCACACCGTTGTCCACCTGTCTTTTTGGCCTATTCTATGTACTATTCATGCAATCTCTGAAACCAATCCTAGGGTTTTGAGGTCCTTTTCCAGGACAACCAACGGCTCGTCATGCATGAATTTCTGGGCCAACGGTAAGAAGGGGATATCATCGGGTTTCTTCGATTTGCCCTTGCCGCCTCGCTTTTTAGAGGTTGACCGGACATGAGGTGTAGATGCATCTGATGCATCGGGTCCTTGCTGCATCGATGCAGGTAACTCTGGTGCAGGTAGCTCTGGTGTAGATATTTGTCATGAAGTTGACATCGGTGCAGGTAGCTCCAATGAAGTTGACACCGATGCAAATAGCTCCAGGCAGATGTGTGAGGACCTCAATTTATTTGGCTTGTAATGCTTAACCAACCACCTGGTCCTAGCATCACAAATCAAATAAACTGATCCTCGAGATATGTATACTTCCCAGAAAGCAATATACACACCTCGGTACAAAATTAGACATCAACTCCATTCCAAACATAGAGTCCAAACACTACACTACTAACGGAAGATAAACAAATAGTAGAGTTATTACGCACAAAGGCCGACAGCCACGAGGTACACAAATAACAAGAACGGCAATGAAGCAAAAGTGTCATAAGATGGCTATAAACAAAGCCAATCGCGTGCCTCCAACCCACAAGGCATCCGACCGACCGCCAAGTCTAGTCGTCCACGAAACGGCAACACACTCACGTAGTGAGGCCCTAGGGGCTCACCTTCTTCCTCCGCAACAAAACATCAAGCAAAGCACCAGTACAAAGATTGTCTTTGTACCCTTAAGACCGACGTGTGAACTAGCGGACTGTCCCATAAGCTACATGCGAGCTTATTTGGTGGAGGCCATATGTTTCATTTGCATAAAGCCAATTTTCATTTGCAATAAGGTAATACGCTTTTAAAGGCAAGTTTGCAATTCATTTTAAGATTGAAATAACAAGAAGGATATTAATAACAAAAGCGAAAGATAAACAACCTAGAAGTGACTATCCCAATAGTCACCACAACAATAGCACGAATCCCGATTCGCACCACCCATCAAGTTTTAATTTAAATGTTGTAGTCTAACTCTTGAAAAGCTTACCCAAGCGTGTCCATCACCTAGACGAGGCTATTCGAATAGTTTTTAACCCTGCAGGGTGTACCACTTGCACCCACACTTCTGCATCGCTTTAAGCCAAAGCACACTTAGAAGGTATGTCGCACGGCTAAGTCCTCACGAGACTTTTTCCAATATTGTGTATTAACTACGAGCCGCTCGTATGGATAGAAATCCATACGCTTACATGGTAAAGCCGAAAAGACAACTACCCACTCAGATAAAGCTTTTGACAACTACCATGCTCCCAACACCATCCCTCCCGCGACCTCCTGCGACCCTGAGCCAATACACGCCAAAGTACTAGGTCAAGAGAGGTCCCATATACTCTAGTGTGGTTAGCACGAAATGCCCGATAAAAATTCACTCACAAGATGTTCGGTCCTTAATTGACCCGGGCACCTTTCCAGTCACACCCAACAGATCACACCAATCTTACCATTGTGCCCGCGTCTAAATCATTTTTGTTTTCGGTTTTTGTTTTGCAATTAACATAGCACGAGCTGGAATATAAGAACAGTAATAATTTTATGTGATCAAGATCATCGACTAAGTCGATGATCGCCAAAACTACCTGGAAGCTAAGCATGTCTAAGCAAGTTGACCCGATCTACTAAGTGACAAGAGATCATCCAACAATCTAATCACAAGAAATAACCTAGGCTTAGGTAGTAGAGATCAATATTTTGTCTACAGATATGCAACTACTGGATTTAACTAATCAATTTAACACAAATTAAGCAATGCATACATACAATTGAAACAAAATATTAGATTTTAAAATACTCGGATTATTATGATCAAACCGCTTGCACGGTCGCTGTTGTTCGTAATGCTCAACCCATTGCAGAGGATCGCTCTCGTGGTTACCGCAAATGTCGGCTTCTAACGATTGAACAAATAACAATAATAAGAACGAATAACACCGACCAAACCCAAACATATAACAACAACAAAACATACCAAAACTCACACAAAGAACCTACAGAAATAACAAAAATTTTGAAACAGAGAATAATTTATTTTAAGATATTATGAATTTTCCAAAGAATTTTCTAAACTAAAAACACATCAAAGCACTAGTTAAATAATTAACAAATTTTGATGAATGTAAAAAGATATCTAAAACCGATCCCGATAATTAGTATACTAAAAATGAAATTTTAGAATTGGGTTCATTGGATTTGGACAATTATTGAAAGAGATGTACATTTTCTAATTTGAGATTACATTCTACAACATTAAATTAATTAACAGATTTTTGATACAGGGACAAGGTTGAAATAATTTTAGTAAATAGTACATTTAAAATGAAAATTAATAAAGACTGGTTTCATGCAATTTGGATAAAAATTGAATTAGTTATGCATTTTCTAAATTTAATTGAATTAACAAAGGCAACGTAAAAGCATTTGAAATACTAAAGCATTTAAACCTTTTTCTACAACCAACCAGCCCTGCACAATCGGCGGGGCAAATAAAGGTGCCACGAGCAATGCATCGCCGCGGTGACGCGAAAGCGTATTCGAGAATACGTCTTCGCTTACCAAAGTGCAACCTAACATACTCTCCGCAGAAATACGCTACCGGCAGAGAAAACGATTACGAGCTACACAACCCTAATCGACAAAGACGGACCCACATGGCGGCGATCGTAGGGAAATATAACGGCTGGATTAGAGTTTACTAAACACGATTAACCCGAGAGGGACCCACATGGCGTTGATCGAACTAAACATGGATTAGTGCTAATCGAATGCCACCGCTGCTCGCCAAATACAAGACGGGACGGCGGCGGCGTGCCGCAGCTGGATCTCGCGAACTAGCGGGTTTCAAAGTGAGCGAGTGATACCTTCGGTTCACAGAGACTTTGCGAACCCGATGACGGTCGTGTCGACCACGGAGATGCCGCGATGAGTCAGCGCGAACTGAGGCGAGAAGAAAGTGCGCGCCTTCATGAGAAGACGCCACAGCGGCGAGAAGCCGAGAAGGTGCGCACGGCCTTCGCTTGACTCCGGAAGGATAAGCCCACGACCACGACGACGATGGAGGTCCGCGGCGCCAAAATTGTCGCGCGCGAATCACCGTCTGCGGGAAGAAACGCCCGCATGCCCACCATGATGTACCAAGGCCGAGAAAGGAGCTCACGGTTAGACTCGAAAAGGGATTGTGATCACGAGGACCAAGCGCCGAGGCGAGGGACTCACCAGAGCGCAAATGAGCTCGCGAGCCGAGATCACCGGAGGCGAGACGACGAACTAGCTCCCGGCGATACACCGGATGCCGAGGCTCGGGATGGGCAAAATGGACGCGCGAGAGTGGATCACGATGGTGCGATCGCAGCTCGAGTGCGGCTTCAACGCGGCGGCGCTTTCGTTCTTCTCCTACGAACGGAGAAGTGGGCGAGAAAGCGAGAGCAACGAAACGATGAATGGATCGTAGCGGTGAGGTTATGAAGGCACGGCGATGCGCTATGGATCGGACACGCGCTCACGACGCGTGGCCGACGAGTCGTGGCACGCATCGCGCGCACCGCGAGCTCCGGTGAGGCGCGGAGAAGACGAGGGGACTCGGCGGTAGGGTCCACTTGTCGCCGATAGCGGCGGCGGTGCGAGCCGAGTCAAGTGCGCGCGAACCGGTGGTTTGACTCGACCGAATGTATCGACCGTTGGATCTAAAATGAACGGTCAAGATTGATGTATGCATTCGGACAGGTCGGTTGATTCGACGCACGCGGGCCGCATGATCTGCATCGGACGGTCGACAATGATCGGGCTCGCGCTGTGCAGTTAGGCGGTGCGACCGAGTCAAGTGGTGCGGGTCGGACTCGAGCCTGAGTTGGGTTCGGGCCCGAGGAACAGTGTTTTCAGAGTTTGTTTTAAAAGACAGAGAGGGTTTGAGGAATTTTTAGAGGTAGTTCCAGAGCTCCCAAAATTTCGAAATTTTTATGATAGCTTCCTGGGACAGAGGACACCCTTGTGTAACTTTTCCAGGAATTTTCATGCATTATATTTCTCCCAAGAAAATTCACAAGCTGCTGCCCAAAGGTTTGACCAGATTTTCAAACTGGTTTGACTTGGCCATTTGAAACAGCAAATAAAATCTAAAAATTGTGAAATAATCTAGGGAGGTAGATAGGATGATCAAGATGACAGGAAAATAATTTCAGAGGATGATCACAAGTTTGAAAGCATAAGAATTTCTTGACCACAATTTCCATTCACAAGAATTCAATTCTAGAAAATGGAAATTGCTAGGAAAATTTGAAAACTTCCAAATGATTTGATGAGACAACAAAAGTTTTATTTCTCCTCAAAATTTTACATTGGAACTACAAACCTAAGTTAGGGTGTTACAAATCTCCCCCTTACAGAATCTCGCCCGAGATTCGATCACGGGGAAGAAGGACGGGTAACTGCTCGAGACGATCTTCCCGCTCCCAAGTGGCTTCGCCGGAGTGATTCGACCACCGAAATCTAAGAAACTTGATCACACGGTTCCTTGTTCTTCGTTCTGTGTTCTTCGAGGATACGAACGGGCGCTCACGATAGGGACAGATCTTCTTACACATCGATATTTTCCAATGGTGTTTTCTCACCGAACACGGAGGCATTTCTTCAATTGCGATACATGGAAACATCATGCACCCTCAAGTGTAGATGGCAACTCTAACTTGTATGCAACAGCTCCACTTTCTTGATGATGTGATACGGCCCACATATCGAGGAGCGGTTGCCCTTGACACCAAACGACGATGTCCCTTCGGAGGTGAGACTTTGAGATACACAAAGTTATTGGGCCGAAACTCACTCACGACGACGACGATCCGCATAGCTCTTCTCGCTCGATCGAGCTACGCGCAAGTGCTCACGAATCAATCGCACTTGACTTTCACCTCATTGATGGAATCTAGGCCAAAGAACTGTCTCTCCCCGCCTCGACCGGTTCAATGGGGTTACGCACGCCTCCCATACAAGGCCTCAAACGGTGCCATACCGAGACTAGCTCGAAGCCGTTGTTGTAGGAGAACTCGGCAAGCGGTAGGCACTTCTCCCAATTCTTCCCATAGGAAAGAACACAAGCACGAGCATATCTTCAAGAACTTGGTTGACTCGCTCCGTCTCGACCATCACCCGAGGATGATAGGTCGAAATGAAAGAAAGACGGTCCCCATGGCCTCCTGTAAACCGTGCCATAGCCAGAAGTGAAAAGAGAGCCACGATCGACACAATCGTTCGTGGCACACCATGCAAGCTCACAATGCGGAGATATAGAGATCGCCAATCGATCGACACGAGAGTGGTAAATCTTGGCGGGAAGTGCGCTACCTTCGCAATCGATCGATAACAACCCGTATAGCATCCTTCCCACTGAAGAAGCACGGCGGACCAATAATAAAATCCATGCCTCTGAATCCCACTTCCACTCCGGTATAGGTAAGGGCCGAGGAGACTCGTTGGGCGCCGATGCTCGCCTTGACGCGACAACATATGTCATATCCGCCACGAACCCGGCAATCTCGCGCTTCATGCGAGTCCACCGAATCTCGCGCAGATCTTGGTACATTTTAGTGGCCGGGATGGATGGACAAAGGCGAATCATGGGCCTCTGAAGAATCAAATCCGCAACTCGGGACCTTTGGGACCACAAGACGCCCAAACCACACAACACCGTGCTCATCTTCAGTGAAACACTTGCCGATCCATTCTCGATGTTACGCTGATTTTTCCCACACCATCATCGATTCTTTGTCTTGCTTTGATTTGATCCACCAAGGTCGGTTGCACAACCAAGGCGACAAGGAGCCATGCTCAACCAAACCCAAGTTGAGACAATGAAACTCGCAAGAAGTGCGGTGTTGCTCTTGGATCATTAAAGTATTGCAATATACCTTTCGCTAAGTGCATCAAGAACCACATTGGCCTTGCCGGTGATATCGAATACCCATGTCATAATCTTTGATCAATTCTAGCCATCTCCTCCGCTCTGAGGTTCGATCTGCCGAGTGAACAAGTATTTCAAACTCTTGTGGTGAATACACCTCACGTGATTCGATCGATAATGCCGCCAAATCTTGAGTGCATGAACCACAAGCAGCAAGCTCTAAATCATGGGTGGGATAGTTGAGCTCATGAGGTCTCAATCGCTCGATGCATAGGCAACCGCTTGCCTTCTGCATAAGAACACAATGAGTCCTCGACGAGGCATCGCAATAAATATCGAAGCTCTTGTGGATATCGGGAAGAGTAAGGACCGAGTCAAGTCAACCGCTGTTTGAGCTCCCGAAAGCTCTCATCACAAGCAGAGGTCCACACAAACTTCTTGTCCTTCTTGAGCAATTCAATCATTGGCTTTGCGATCTTGGAGAAGTTCTCGATAAAGCGGTAGTAGCCCGCTAAACCAAGAAAACTCCGCACATCGCTGACTGACTTGGGCGCCCAAGATAGAACATCACCGACCTTGCTGGGATCCACAACTATGCCTCCACTGAAAGAACATGGCCCAAAATGCCACTTCCTTCAACGAACTCGCATTTGCCGAACTTCGATATAGCCGGTGCTCCCGCAATTTGCCCAAAACAATCTTGGATGCTCGGATGCTCTTCTTGATCTTGGAATAGATAAGAATATCATCAATAAAGACCACCACAAATTTATCCAAATACTCCATGAATACGAATTCATAAGGTTCATGAACAAAGTGGAGCATTGGTTAGACCGAAAGACATGACGGTGTACTCGCATGCCCCATAACGAGTAGTGAAAGCCGTCTTGAATATCCTCCGATCCGATCCCGACTGATGATACCCCATTCTCAAATCAATCTTTGAGAACACACAGCTCCAATCAACCGATCGAATGATCATCGATGCGGGCAAAGGATATTTGTTCTTCACCGTCACCTCATTGAGAGGACGGTAATCAACACACATGCGCAAAGTCTTGTCCTTCTTCTTCACAAAGATCACCTGACAACCCCAAGGAGATGAATCGGGGCGGATGAAACCTTTGCTTGGAGCTCACCGGCGCTTCTTCAATTCTTCTAGCTCATTGGGAGGCATCCGACACGGCGCCTTCAAATCGGGCGGTGCACGGCAAGAACTCGATGACAAACTCGGATCTCGAACGGAGGCATCCTGCAAATCTTCGGAAAGACATCCACGGTCGGATACTATGGGAACATCCACGAACTGTAAGGTCGACTTCGTTTCTAATACACATAGATGTGGCCCCGAAGGCGCGGCGAAAATCCGACTGTCACGCTGAAGGGCCGGTGAGATAGACAATCTTCTGGCACAATCGATTTGCCCCAAGTGTTGGGACAACCAATCCATGCCAAGAATCACATCCGACTCATCCGGCCGAAAGAGAATAAGGTTCGCCAAAACCCACTCCTTTGACTATGATAGGAACATCCCGACATCAGAGATCGGCCCTTATTTCCGACCCGAGAGCGGATGAGCAAAGGAACTTCCAAAGAACACAAAGAAGACCACTAGCAGCACAAATGATCTTGAAATAAAATAATGCGATGCTCCGAATCAAATAATACTGCAGCGGGGCGAATTAACAAGAAGTGTACCCATCACGACATCGGCGCCTCCGAGCCTCCTCACCAAAGGTGGTTGACTCGACCGCGCTCGCACTCGGGCTTCGGATCATCTTACGTCGGTGGATGACCACTCCTGCCGCGTCCTCCATTAGGACGAGGGCTACCGCAACACTCGAGGACAAGCGTTGGCGTAGTGGCCCTTGTTGTGGCAATAAAACAAGTAACCTCGGCGCGGATTGCGAGGCCGCTCTGTCTGATCGCAGCGCACGTGGTCAAACACGGCTGCGGTGGACGAGGAGATGCGTGCATGGCCTCGGCGCCGGTGGAGCAAAAGAACGGGCCATCGGTGCCGCCCAGCCGAGGACGCAGTGAGGTGGTGTGAAGCGGTGATCGCCTCCCATTTGCGCTTGCGGACTCGCCAGCGCCTTTGCCTTATGCTCGGCAACAATGGCCTTATCTACCAAGGCACGAAAGTCATAGAAGTCCACAATAGATAGCTTGTCCTCGCGGCTCCTCGGACAAGCCATCCATAAACTTCTCTGCTTAGCCTCATCGAGGCCACCTCCTGAGCATAACGAGCCAAATGATTGAACTCTGCATGCAGTACTCGTCACGCATTTGCGCCTTGCTTGAGCGCGAGGAACTCCTTCTTCTTCGACTTCATCGGGCCATCCGGGATGTGGGCCCGACGAAAGTCGATCTGAACTCCTCCCACGCGACCACATGGCGCGCGGCGCATGGCGAGATAGTTCTCCCACCATGAGAGTCTTTGCGCCCTCAGGCGGTGGGGCGCGAAGAGTGCCTTATCCTCGTGCACGCATCGAGCTATGTTGAGCTTTCGCCAACCATGCGCAGCCAATCATCCGCATCGAGAGGGTCCTCGTGGCGGGAGAAAGTCGGCCGGTGCAGACGGAGGAACTCGCAAGTCCCCGCGAGTCCGGTGGCCGCCACCACGGCAGGAGTGGAGGTATTCCTAGCAATAACCTCCAAGATGCGCGTCTCGTCCATGCGGTTCGCTCGACCGAGCGAGAACCTCACCATGGTCGGAGGAGGGGAAGCTCCTCATCATGACCACTGCTTGATCGCCACGCGTTCTCCGGCCATCTGTTTCACTAAGACAAGTTAACAATAGCCGAAAAACACGAAGTCGATAACCCATCGCAAATAACTTACTAAAGCACAAAACAAACACAAGACTTTTAAGTTACAAAACCATTTGACAAAAATCGACACTTAGCAACTCATACATATCTTACCCTTATGCTCCCACAAATTTTAATTAGACTAATTCTCTATGGTTCTCCCAAAGACTGATTCTCTGGTAGTAACTATCTTTTGAAAGGAAAGAGAGAAACCAAGTTTTAAACTCAAATTAGAGTAAGATGAGAGTAGAAGGCTAAGATAGGTAAGGAGTAAAATCTGAGAATCTGCCTAGGTTTTCATAAACCCTTTTTAGACTTTGAAATTAAGCTTTTTCAAAATATCCTAAGGACGACTATGCTTGGGTTACTACGGTCAGAATGGCTCTGATACCAACTTTGTGAGGACCTCAATTTATTTGGCTTGTAATGCTTAACCAACCACCTGGTCCTAGCATCACAAATCAAATAAACTGATCCTCGAGATATGTATACTTCCCAGAAAGCAATATACACACCTCGGTACAAAATTAGACATCAACTCCATTCCAAACATAGAGTCCAAACACTACACTACTAACGGAAGATAAACAAATAGTAGAGTTATTACAGACAAAGGCCGACGTGCCACGAGGTACACAAATAACAAGAACGACAAATGAAGCAAAGTGTCATAAGATGGCTATAAACAAAGCCAATCGTGTGCCTCCAACCCACAAGGCATCGGACCGGACCGCCAAGTCTAGTCGTCCACGAAACGGCAACCACGACTCACGTATGAGGCCCTAGGGGCTCACCTTCTTCCTCTGCAACAAAACATCAAGCAAAGCACACAGTACAAAGATTGTCTTTGTACCATAAGACCGACGTGTGAACTAGCGGACACTGCCCATAAGCTACATGCGGGCTTATTTGGTGGAGGCCATATGTTTCATTTGCATAAAGCCAATTTTCATTTGCAATAAGGTAATACGATTTTAAAGGCAAGTTTGCAATTCATTTTTAAGATTGAAATAACTGATGAGATATTAATAACAAAAGCGAAAGATAAACAACCTAGAAGTGACTATCCCAATAGTCACCACAACAATAGCACGAATCCCAGTTATCTGTACCACCCATCAAGTTTTAATTTAAATGTTGTAGTCTAACTCTTGAAAAGCTTACCCAAGCGTGTCCATCACCTAGGGCGAGGCTATTCGAATAGTTTTTAACCCCGCAGGTGTACCATCAGTACCCACACTTGCATCGCTTTAAGCCAAAGCACACTTCAGAAGGTATGTTGCACGGCTTAGTCCTACGAGACTTTTTCCAATATTGTGTATTAACTACAGCCGCTCGTATGGATAGAAATCCATCGCTTACATGGTAAAGCCGAAAAGACAACTACCCACTCGGGATAAAGCTTTTGGACAACTACCATGCTCCCAACACCATCCCTCCGCGACCTCCTGCGACCCGGAGCCAATACACGCCAAAGTACTAGGTCAAGAGAGGTCCCATATACTCTAGTGTGGTTAGCACGCCAAATGCTCGGATAAAAATTCACTCACAAGATGTTCGGTCCTTAATTGACCCGGCACCTTTCGATCACACAACGATCACACAATCTTACCATTGTGCCCGCGTCTAAATCATTTTTGTTTTCGGTTTTGTTTTGCAATTAACATATGCAGTGGAATATAAGAACGATAATAATTTTATGTGATCAAGATCATCGACTAAGTCGATGATCGCCCAAAACTACCGGAAGCTAAGCATGTCTAAGCAAGTTGACCCGGATCTACTAAGTGACAAGAGATCATCCAGTGACCTCTAATCACGACAAATAACCTAGGCTCGGTAGTAGAGATCAATATTTTGTCTACAGGATATGCAACTACGATTTAACTAATCAATTTAACACAAATTAAGCAATGCATACATACAAATTGAAACAAAATATTAGATTTTAAAATACTGGGATTATTATGATCAAGCCGCTTGCTCGGCCGCTGTTGCTCGAATGCTCAACACATTGCAGGAGGATCGTTCTCGGGGTTCACCGAAATGTCGAAGCCTAACGATTGAACAAATAACGTAATATAGAGCGAATAACACCGACCAAACCCAAACATATAACAACAACAAAACATACCAAAACTCACACAGCAACCTAAGCAGGAAATAACAAAATTTTTGGAAACAGAGAATAATTTATTTTAAGATATTATGAATTTTCCCAAGAATTTCCTAAACTAAAAACACATCAAAGCACTAGTTAAATAATTAACAAATTTTGATGAACAGAAACAGTATCTAAAACCGATCCTGATAATTAGTATACTAAAAATGAAATTTTACAGAATTGGGTTCATTGGATTTGGACAATTATTGAAAGAGATATACATTTTCTAATTTGGAGATTACATTCTACAACATTAAATTAATTAACAGATTTTTGACACAGGGACAAGGTTGGAAATAATTTTAGTAAATAGTACATTTAAAATGAAAATTAACAGCACTGGTTTCATGCAATTTGGATAAAAATTGAATTAGTTATGCATTTTCTAAATTTAATTGAATTAACGATTACAATGTAAAAGCATTTCGAAATACTAAAACATTTAAACCTTTTTCTACGGCAACCAACCAGCCCAGACAATCGACAGCGGGCCCAATGAAAGTCTTGACGAGCAATGCATCGCCAGAAGGTGACGCGTCGGCGTATTCGAGAATACGTCTTGGCTTACAAAGTGCAACCTAACATACTCTCACGAGAAATACGCTTCCGGCGAGAAAACGCATTACGAGCTACACAACCCTAGCGGCAAGACGGACCCACATGGCGTGACTCGGAGGAAATATAACGGTTGGATTAGAGTTTACTAAACACGATTAACCCGAGAGGACCCACATGGCGATGGTCGAACTAAACATGGATTAGTGCTAATCGAATGCCACCGGCTTCGCGGCGCGGCCGCGACGGCGGCGGCGCGCGAGTGGATCTCGCGAACGGCGGGTTTCAAAGTGGCGAGTGATACCTTCGGGTTCACGAGACTTTGCGAACCCGATGGCAGCGTCTTGACCTACCTGAGATGCGGCGATGGTGGCGCCGACGGAGGCGGAGAAGAAAGTGCGCGCCATGCGGAGAAGGCGCCACGCGGCGAGAAGCTTCGAGAAGGTGCGCACGGCCGCCTTGACTCGTGAAGGATAAGCCCACGACCACGGCGGCGATGGAGGTCCGCGGCGGCGAAATTGCTGCGGCGAATCACCGTCGCGCGGAAGAAACGCCGCCGCCCACCATGATGTACCAAGGCGAGAAAGGAGCTCGCAGTTAGACTCGAAGGGATTGCGATCACGAGGACCAAGCGCCGAGGCGAGGACTCACCAGAGCGCAAATGAGCTCGCGGGCCGAGATCACCGGAGGCGGAGACGACGAACTAGCTCCGGCGATACCTGGATGCCGAGGCTCCGGGATGGGCAAAATGGGCGCGGTGAGAGTGGATCACGATGGTGCGATCGCGAGCTCGAGCGGCTTCAACGCCGCGGCGCCGCCGTTCTTCTTCTCGGCGGCGAGAAGTGGGCGGGAAAGCGAGAGAGCAACGAAGCGATGAATGGATCGGGCGGTGAGGTTATGAAGGCTCGGCGATGCGCTATGGACGGACACGCGCGTCCCACGGCGTGGCGGCGATTTAGCGCGTGGCACGCATGCGCAGCACCGCGAGCTCCGTGAGTGCGGAGAAGACGAGGGCGGACTCGGCGGTAGGGTCCACTTGTCGGCGATAAGCGCGGCGGTGCGGCCGAGTCAAATCGGCGCGTGCGAACCGGTGGTTTGACTTCGACCCGAATGTATCGGCCGTTGGATCTAAAATGAACGGTCAAGATTGATGTATGCATTCGGACAGTCGGTGATTCGACGCGTGAACCGCACGATCTGCATCGGACGGCCGACAATGATCGGGCTCACGCACTGTGCGATTAGGCGGTGCGACCGAGTCAAGTGGTGCGAGGTCGGACTCGAGCCCGAGTTGGGTTGGGCCGAGGAACAGCAGTGTTTTGAGTTTGTTTTAAAAGACAGAGAAGGTTTGAGGAATTTTAGAGGTAGTTCCAGAGCTCCAAAAATTTCTGAAATTTTTATGATAGCTTCCTGGGACAGAGGACACCCTTGTGTAAATTTTCCAGGAATTTTCATGCATTATATTTCTCCCAAGAAAATTCACAAGCTGCTGCCCAGAGGTTTGACCAGATTTTCAAACTGGTTTGACTTGGCCATTTGAAACAGCAAATAAAATCTAAAAATTGTGAAATAATCCAGGGAGGTAGATAGGATGATCAAGATGACAGGAAAAATAATTTCAGAGGATGATCACAAGTTTGAAAGCATAAGAATTTGCTGACCACAATTTCCATTCACAAGAATTCAATTCTAGAAAATGGAAATTGCTAGGGAAAATTTGGAAAACTTCCAAATGATTTGATGAGACAACAAAAGTTTTTATTTCTCCTCAAAATTTTACATTGGAACTACAAACCCTAAGTTAGGGCTGTTACAAGATGTTTCTCTTGGGCCATTGGATGAATGCTCTAATGGCTTGCCCTAAAGTCACGACCTCGTCGTTTGGGGTATCTCCAGCTGGACATCCAGCTTCGGTCTATCACACCATTCGTATTGAAAGCCCTAGAAATAAATAAAAGAGTGGCTTCGAAAGCGTATTTTCTGATACTTACGCTTTCTAACAAAGAATGCGTATTTTTCTCTGAACTAAAGGTGGTTTTTCTCATTTTTACATTTTTCCAGATTTTATTAACTTACATGTGGACCCTTACTTGTCAGTGACTCATCTTTTTATTTCATGATTTTATTTATAAAATCTATGGCGGTCTCACATGTCATAGACTCATTAGTTTATTAACTAAATGATTAAAAGCAGTAGGATTTGAAGCTCAAATTGGGCTCAGGGTGCCATCGTATTGCTAATAGTCGTGGCTCGGGGCCCTAAGGTCGCCTGAGGTGAGCCAACGGTGATGTCCCGTGGCGGCGCCATAGGCTTCACTAGCGATTTCAGCGTGCGCCAAACTACTCAAATTAAAGGATGTTTATGCTCCAGTAGCTCACCTCGATCACGAGGAAGGTGTCAATGAAGTTGGGGAAGGTCCAAGGCGGCTGGTCATCGGTGAACAGAGGCGACAGCGGCAAGCTCCTTAGTGACATGTCTTCTCGGTGGAAATAAATTGAAACGAAACACATACACAACTTTAGGGGGGACATATAGGTGGGGAAATCAACCTTGGTGGGGTCGAGGACTCACTGGAGAAGAGTTGGCATCGACGGCGGTGGCGGTGATAGAGAGGTCCATAGTGACAGCTCGGTGTGGGTGACAATAGCTGAAATGGACCACATGAGCGGGCTTAGTGAGGTGAGGCGATACTCAAACTGGGCACGGAGTAGCGATGGACTCACCGGGCTTGGAGATCTCCTACGGCTACCGTAGTGCCAGAGATGGAGAAGAAGACTCTGTTGAGGAGCTACACTGCACCGGATGATCAGTAAGCGAGCAAAATGGTGCACCGTTTATGATGAGTTAATTATCACATATGGTTTTCAACAAATGACCGTCTGTGATATGTAGTAATATCACAGACGGTTATTGTTAAAAACCGTCTATGATATGTAGAAATATCACAGATGGTTATTGTTAAGAACCGTTTGTGATACTTCACTGACTGTTTTCATTATGAACCGTCCGTGATATTACCTCTTCACAGACGGTTTTTAGCGCGACGATGTCTGAGCATTTGTCTCTAAACCAAAACCGTCAGCAGATCGCATGTAATATAGATGATTTTGATCAACCGTATGTGATGAGGTGTCCAGTATTAGCCTTTTTGTAGTAGTGTTACATATTACCAGAGGCAGAGCGACCGAGGCCTAAAATCAAAAGCCTATGAAAAACAGTAGCAATCTATATATGTATATTGTGTTGGGTCTAAGAACAGCTAGCTCGGTTCGAGGCTTGGGCTATAGCTGGCTACGTCCATGCACATTACTTATATTGTGAACCATATGATCAACCTAAAAATGGGTATTGCTTGTGGACTTTGATCTTGGGATACTATGGTAGACTCACATATGTCTGCTACGGTGTCCATCTGGGGGAGATTTACCCATTTTATGGGCCTGTGTTTAAGGCGGTTTTGCCGACGAAGAGGGGGAGAGATCCCGCGACAAAATGAAAGAACAACACTTACCATCTACCATAGCCTTCGGCCGTTACAGATGCTGACTTGCATGATTGCCACAACGTCGTGTAACATCCCAAGTTTTGGCTTGCGTTTCAAATGTAAGAAAATGAGTAGAAATTAAAACTTTTTCTTACATCTTGCAATTCTTGTATGTTCTAAAGAATTCTTGCAAAAGAATTATGGGATTACAAGTCACAAGTCACTTTGATCGAAAACCTTGTCTTCCAAAAACATTCTTGTCAAACCTTTTGATCATCTCCGGGAAATATTTTTTCTAAGTTCTTGGGATGGTATGTGACCCCTCTGAAAAATTTCACAATTTTTAGAAATTGTTTGAACATTTTAAGAGGTCAGTCAAACCACTTTGACCCTTGGTCAAAACCCTAGCTCAAAGACCTTGGGAAATTTACGGAAAAGATGCTCAACATAAAAACCTCTAGAAATTTTTCATAAGGTTCATCTCAAGTTTAGCAAGCTCTTGTAAAATTTCATAAATTTTGGAATTAGTTTGTTATCTCTAAAATTCCTCAAAGTTCTCACTCAAATGAAACCCTAAGTCAACCTTGGGTTCGGGTTTGAGTCGACTCAATCATGGTTGAACCCAACCGCCTAAACCACCTCAAATCTGTGCTTTGGGTGCAAACCACCTCACCACTGGATTCTTGTCCTACGGTTTAGTTCTTCGGGATCTCCTCAAAGACCTCCTCTGGTCTTTGTAAAGACCTCCCACCTACAGGACCTCCTCCGGTCCTTTTTGCAAAGACAACCCTCAGATCTCCCACTCGCACGACCACCACGTGTCCGTTTTGCAAAGACAACCCTCCCGGACCTCCTCCAGATCTCCCGAAGACCTCCTCAAACCACGTTGGCATTTTTGCAAAGACCACCCCGCTGGTCTTTCGCAAAACAACCCATAGGACCTCCTTTGCAATTTTCGCAAAGACCACATTTAGGCATCCTCAAAAGACCTCCTCGACCACCCCTAGCATTGGGTGACCGTGGGCCGTCTATCTTCAGATCTGGGGCTCAGACCTCCCTTAAGTGTAAGGACCTCTAATCCTTATTTAAAATCTGAGCCCTTAGATTCTCATCCAACCGTTCAGACCTCCCTAGTGGGGAGCTCAGTGCGGATTTCAGTCGTTACACTTGTTGACCAGTCCTCCCAGGGTTGTTCACTGACTGGTGGGACCTCTGGGACTGGTCATCATCGCTTTTGCAGGCATGCGTGTGTGCCAGAGCTACAGCAGTTGGAGCAGCGCCTTGTCAAATCATATTCTTGTCAACAGCTAGCTCTGCCAACCTTTAATGCATGTCAGCACCTTTTCCCAAAGTCCTCTTTTCCACCTGCCCTGTCATTTCATGTACTTTCATGGTAGGGACTTTTGACTCGAGTGCACCGTGGAGCTCAACCTTGCCCCACTCCTTTGCTCTCTCGGCCATATAGGGCCCTGAGCTCCTCCTTAGCTCCTCTTGGTAGCCATTGTTGCCACCCAAGCTCCTCTCTACGTTCTTGCCCTCACGCAACCACAGAAACTTCCTCTCCGGCATTACCAGACCTTGGAGATCCCGAGCGACCTTCGGGCTCGGTGGTTCAATATTGCAATAGTGGTATCGCTTTTGTTCTCTTGGTCACCTCAAGCCTCCCTAACTTGTTTTGTTTAACCTTCACAGAGGTTGTGATTTGGGAGATTGCTTTCCGTGGCGGGAGTGTCATCTTCCTCATCTCCGTGAGCACCACCGTCACCAGGAGTTCTTGCGACCATCCTGGACCTTCTTCATTCCAGTGTTATCTTGCATCTGTTGGAAACCGGTCCTTTTGTTCCCGATGGCTTTTCATTGGGCGTATTTTGCCTCCGTGGCCATCTCGGCTAGCCGCGGTAGGAGGTGTTTTAGGTGTAGCTTTTGGCACCTGTAGGTTCTCCTTGCTATTTGGAACCCAGTCGCGCCTTTGGTTCTCGCCGGCGAGGCCCCCGTCGCTGGCGGTGAGCTAAAAACCGAACTCATGTTTTTTGTCGTGCCTTACTCGGACAAGTGCTGTAGCCAATGATTAGCATTTAAGTTGTCATAGGGCCCAATCATTAGTGTTTAATGTTGTTCTTGTCGGCAAGCCGTGGGTGTCATTAAGTCCCGGACCTCCTAGGCTCAATCTAGACCGTTAATGATCTCCTAGCGTTAGCCCTTGGCCTTTAGATATTCGTGTGTAAAGTCTTTAAGTTCCAGGACCTCCCCGCTGAAATCCTGGCCGTTAAAGACCTCCGTAGGTTAATTCAGTAGTTAGGATCACCCTCGCCTTAGGGTCCTCTTTGCAAAAGACCGCATTGGGGTCCTGTTTGCAAAAAGACCACCACTGGTCCTTGTAAAGAAGCCGCAGGACCTCCCCGCCTAGATCTAGACCGTTATGACCTCCTCGGTGAGATCCTAGCCGTCCAGACCTCCCTCCGCTCAGATATGGACCATTCAGGACCTCCCCATGGAAATCAGGCAGTCGCACTCTCTCCGTTAAAGCACTGTTTTGTAGGGATCTCCTTCTGTTAAAACCCTGTCGCGTAGGACCTCCCCGTGAAGATCCTGGCCATCCATGACCTCCTCAGTGAGATCCCAGCCATCCAGGTGTCTCTCCGGTAACTCACAGCCCAGGACCTCCCTCGATTTCAACTTACCGTTTCGGACCTCCTTCGCTTGATCGTGACCGTTAAGACCTCCCTTGCGAGATCTTGGCCGTCGAGACCTCTTCGTTTGGACCTCAGTCTCTAGGACCTCCCCCTAGGTCAGATCCTAGCCACGTAAGACCTCCTGGTTTCAATCCCAGCTGTTTAGAAGCTCCCCAGTTTAGATCTGTGCCGTTGGGAGTTTTCTATGAAAACTCTAGGTCGAGACCTCTTCTGATTTTGAATCTCACCAGTCAAGACCTCTTCTAGGGTAGATCTGGACCCTTAGATCCTTTTTGTAAAATCCTTAAGTGCGAGACCTCCTCCGAGGTCCTCTTTGCAATAAGACCACCCCTGGTCTTTGTAAAGGGAATCTCAGACCACCCCAAGCAAATCTGGGCCGTTAAGACCTCCCCCCTGGGAGATCTTAGCCATCGGGGTCCTCCTCCGCTAAATCCTCACCCCCAAGACCTCCCTGTAAAATCCCAACCGCTAGGACCTCCTCCCGGGTTTATCTTGACCGTCGAGATCTTCCTCCGTGAAGACCTCTCTCTCGTGACCTCCCGATTAATCTGGGTATCCAAGACCTCCTCTGTAGATCTTGGTCGTCCCAGACATCCTCCGTTATGTCCTTAGCTTTAGGACATCCTCTCAGTTCCGGACCGTTAGATTTAGATCTAACGGGCTAGACCTCCTCGGTAGATCTTAGCCGCTGAGACCCCCCTCCTTCAGATCTAACCGTTCAGACCTCCTCAGTAGACTTCCACCTTAAGGACCTCCTCGTTAGATCCAGACCTTTGAGTCTAGATCTAATGGCTCAAACCTCCCCTAGGCGCGATGAGGTCTTGGCGCCCAGGTGCTCGTGGTGGAGTTCACGCTTTGCTGCTTGTGTGCTTGCGTGTGATTTTTGATCAACGGCCCATGACCTCCCCAGTTTGAGTCGGTTTTCAGTTAAGTCCCAAAGCTTTTATTTGCACTTTATTAATTGTTTTAAACTTAAAAATGCGTATCTTTTCTCTCAGTAGCTCCAAATTTATCAAACTAAAGTTCTATAAATGCATCTGTTAAAGTACTTTAGCATAACCCATGTTTTAAAGTAGTCTTTAATTCGAGATTAACCATGCCTTAAATTTATAACTTAGAAAGATCATAATAAATTCAATTTAACTCCAAATACAATAAACTCAATTTTGCTAACCTTAGAATACTAGTATCTACCTAGCATAAAAATTTCAAGTTCGGATCTTTCTAGAAATTTATGCTATGAACGATAATGTATAGGAATTAAATTGAATTGATAGGTGAGGAAAATTGTTTAGTCATAACTTTTCATACCTAATCCAAATGACTTGATTCTTGTTCCTAAATTTGTCTAAAATCTTAATCTTGCTGCTGTATAAATTTCATAGTATTTGGAGAACTTTTCTTTGTGGAGTTTTATTTGGAGTTCTTGTTCTTATTTGGTTATCGCCTTTTAGCGTTAGGTTCAGAAGGAATTATTGAGTAAGTGAGTGAATCCTCTGCAGCAAGAAAGTGATCTCTGACAAGGCAAGAAGTTTGATCATGTTAATCCTGTATTTTTAAGTAATTATGTTGTTTACAAATTCTATGTATGCATTGCTAGTTTGTGTTAAACTATTGTCGTTAGTTGACCTAGTAGATGCATTTCCTTAAGCAAATGATCATCCTTTACTACCATGAGCCTAGGTTATTGCTGTGATTAGAGCTCGTTGGATGAACTCTTGTCACTTAGTAGTTGCGAATTAATTGCTTAGTCATGCTTAGCTTCCGGTAGAAATGGGCGGTTATCGACTTGTCGATAACCTTGATCACATAAAACTTATTATCACTTATGATTTCAGCCTTGTGCCATGTTTACTTGTGAAAACCAAAAACTGAAATAAAATGATTTAGACTTGGGCACAATGGTATGTTGGTGTGCTTTTGGGTGTGACTGGAATGGTGCCCAAGTCAATTAAGGACCGAACTTCTTGTGAGTACCTGTTATCCAGGCATTTTGTGCGTGCTAACCACACTAGAGGGTATGAGACCTCTCTTGAATTAGTACTTTGGGAGGCATTAATTAATGAGTCATGGTTGTAGTTTATAGAAAAAGGATCACAAAGGCGTGACCGGGGTGGTTCCTTTTAGGTCCTCCACCGATCGGGGTCTTGCAAATGTCCGGCTAGCGTTACCTTAAATGGCTAATGACTCCGGCTTTGCTTGACTCCACCACAACGTGTGGTCTTAGTGGCCCATTTCGTGGTTTGGTCACTAAGGGTTAACCCATACGTGCGACTCTTAATTAACGTATTCGTTGGAAACGTCTCGTAGGACTTAGCCGTCTGCAGATACCAAAGGAAGTGTGCTTAATAGCTTGGCAAAAGGCGATGCACGAAGTGTGGGTACATTGGTACACCTGCGGTTAAAACTATTCGAATAGCCTCGTCCTAGGTTATGGACACGCTTGGTAAGCTTTTCAAGAGTTAGACTACAACATTTTGATTAAAACTTGATGGGTGGTACGAATCGGGATTAGTGCTGTGTGGTGGCTATTGGGTTAGTCACCAATATGTGGTTACTCTTGTACTTATTGTATCTCGTGTTATTTCATTCAATAAAAGCGATTGCAAATTTGCTTTTGAAATGTACTACATTATTACAAATAAAGTTGGCTTTGTGCAAAATGAGACATACAACCTCCACTTAAATAAGCTTGCATGTAGCATATTGATAGGTCTGCTATTCCACACGTCAGTCTTGCGAGTACATTTTTGTACTCATTTGCTTTGCTTATCTGTTGTAGAGGAAGAAGTTGATCCCCAAGGGATCGACTTTTGTGAGAATTGCTGCGGTATGGACGACTAGCTTGGCGACCCGGTCGGTTGCCTTGTGGGTTATAGCTAACCGGTTGGATTTTATTTATAGCCATCTTATGGCACTTTTGCTTCCACTGTTAATGTTACTTTGATGTCGTTTGGCCGGTCGGCCTTCTTGTGTAATAACTCTATTATGTATATCTTTTGTTAGGATTAATATTATGTGATGTATGGAATTGATGCGTGATTTTGTAACGGTGTGTATCTGCATTTGGAAGTATACATGTCTCGGCTTAGTTTATTTGATTTGTAATGCTAGAGTCAATGGAAGACTAAGCATTACAAGCCAAATAAATCGGGGTCCTCACAAAGTTGGTATCAGAGCCATACTGACCGTAGAAACCCTAAGCTTGGTCGTCTTTTGGATATTTTGAAAAACATAATTTCAAAATATCAAATGATTTATGAAAGCTTAATTAACTTCTCAAATTTTACTCCTTGCCTATCTTAGCTTTCTTCTCTCATCTCGCTCTAACTTAAGTTTTAAAAGTTGTTTTCCTCTCCTTCTTTCAAAAGATAGTTGTTATCGTTTAAGTTGGGTTTTGGGAACCAATGAGTTTGGCAAATTGAAGTGTTGGCTGCCCTTCTACAAGGTTTTGAAGCTTACGGAATGGTGAATTTTGACTAGGAGCTTGGATGCAAAATCGGACAACAAGCGTCAATTCCGACGACAAGCTCAAAGGTTCTAAAGAAGGTAGATAATGAGAGGGTAATTCAACTAAAACTTGTGGGAATAAAAGGTAAGAAGTGATATTAGTTGGCTAAGTATCTAACATCTTTGAAATTTGGTCCTATTAGAATTTGGGTTGCATCTTTGAAATTTACCTTCCTAAACCGATTGCTCGTTCCTCCATACGAGTTAATCGTACCGGGAAGTTGATCTTGTGGTTGAAATCTTGTGCTGATTTTGTGGTTGTTTTTGAGCTTTTTGAGTTCATCTCTTAGTGGTTTATTGTTTCTTTGCCTTAAGCTTTCGGGTTTGATCCTTGTCCGTCTTAGTATCTATCCCCACCCTAACGTTCAGCAGGACCCCTAGTCCTTGGTGTTTCTTCCGCGTCCTTCAGTTTCTAATCTTTGGGTTCGCGCTAACCCATCTCTTCGTAGCAGGATGTTTGGACAGACCAGCGGCGGACTAGGTCAGCAAGCTGGCTGGGATGAAGGTCTCCTTGGCCCCAATTGTCCAGACAAGGATTGCAAGCGCCTCTCCTCTGGCGATTGTGATGGATTTTGGTCCCCTTTTTGCTGTGACCATGGTAAAAAGAGCCATGTCGCCAAAGGTTGCAACCCTGGGAAGGTCATGGTCTGCCGGCGTTGTGGTAAGGAAGGACACTACGACAATGAGTGTACTACAGCCTGCCCAACCTGCGATGAAGACCACCTACCCGGAAACTGTCCGACTGCCAAAGTCACTTGTTTTCTCTGCGAGGGAAGCACTCACTATCACAAAGAGTGTAGCATGAATCTGGTGATCGCCAGGTCATTAGAGCTTCAACGACTGCTTCTTCGGTCATCTACAAGTATCGCAATCGCCAATGCTTCCGACGAGAAAAGTTCTTGGATGATTTGTGCGTGGAGCCGCGGACAAATTACCGATCTATACCTTCCCGACCTTGATTACGATCGAGAATCCGTGATTCTTTGAGCGAAAGAAGAAGCCAAAGGATCGTGCAAGCGTCAACGAGATGGCGGATGTCACTGTTTCTTCCAGTAACAACAAGGGTCATTATGCGCATAGTTGCCCTAAGAAGAGTGCAACAACCCTTCGCCTCATGGCGTGTTTGATCGTGCACTGCGGTCCAGAAAAGGTGACCCCGCGATCCGGCCGTAAATCACGTGCTTCTATTGCCACAAGAAGGGGCATTACGCCAACAGATTGCCCGTGAAGCATCGGGAGCGGAAGGTCATTGCGTGATCAAGTCAACTCCATCTCCGTGAAGAAGTTCGGGGCGCGGCGTCATGTTGGGTACGCTTCTTGTGTGTATACTGCATTTCTGGGAAGTATACATGTCTCGAGGTTTGGTTTATTTGATTTGTGATGCTAGAGTCAATGGAAGACTAAGCATTACAAGCCAAATAAATCGGGGTCCTCACACGTCGCCAAGGTGATGACTAGGTTTCCAATTGCTCGTAGCTATCGGGCGTTACCTCAAGGTGCAAGCGAGTGGATAATTTCCGACCGACTGAAAGTTTGGGGAGCGAATACAGAAGAGATAAATAGTTATCCGGTACTATCCGTGTTCGACTCCGAGGAAAAAATGCGGAATAAGCTACGAGATGAGTGATATCCATCCATATGTATTTGTATATCAGGTGGTATGGGGAAAGCCTGTTGTGACTTTACTTTAGAACATGATAATAGATAGGTGGATTGCTGCATCTGAGCAGGTAGAGGATACTGAGTGTTTTTCTTTCAACATATCAACGATTAGTCTCTTTGTGTTTTCTTTGATTGCACCTCTACTGTGTAATATCCTATATATGGGTGCAAAAGAAATAGATAATATTTGTCTGACCGACCAAAGGCTCACGGAGCGAATACGGGATGGAGAAATGGGTATCCGACACTATCCGTGTTTGACTCTGATTCCAAAAAAAAATACGAAATATGATACAGGATAAACGATATCCGATCGTATCCACTCCGATTACACCCAACCCACCTCACCTAGCAACGATAATGCATCCGCTAGGTGTCTCATTGCACTGGTCGCCATGGGGCTTCACCTCGCCTAGCAACGATAAGGCACCCGCATTGGAGTTCAAGGCGTCATCTTTTGCCTCCATGTGTGAAAATCATCCAACAAGCTACTTTTTGCTCTACATGCAACTGCTCGAACAAATTTGTACACGATAATTTCAGAAAGGTTCGTTCAATGACTATGTTACCAGGCTTGATTACGTGTTATTATGTTAATTTTAGAAACGACTTTGTACATGTTAATTTCATAAAAGTTTAATGACCATGCTCCAAGGCTGGAATACATGTCGATTTTATAAATCTTGAGTGATTCTGTTCCAAGGCTCGAATATATGTTATGTTAATTTTAGAATGGTTAAGCCTGTTTGGGATGCAGTAATTTTATAGAAAACAATTTAATTTCCATGAGATCTGGAAAAAATTCCTGCGTTCTAAATGGAACTAAGCGATTATGTTCCAAGGTTTGAATACATCATCTATGCACGGATGAATATCAGAACATGAATCCCCCGCATCGAGCAGACAGCTGTGGGAGGAGTCATTTGTTGGATTTCAAGATAGACGCTGGATCTCGATCGGACGGCCAGTTTACCTCGTCCCTTCGAAATACAGGGAACACACGAATCCATCCCCAAGTACCCAAACCTGCTGCTACGCCAGTGCAGACGAAAAAGCCTCCGCCTTCAACTCCGGCGACCCGTTCCGCCGCGCGCGACGCCGCCGGCATCGAGCCGTTGCCGGCGACCAAATGGTAAGCTCTACCAACTCCTCTCCCTCTTTTCCCTTCTCCGGGCGGCCAAATCCGCGAGTTCTACTTGTCCCATAAACCCCGAGAAACCCTAGCAAGTGGTTGCTCATGCTTGTTTCTGTGCCGCCGCCGGCGTTGCGTCGCGCAGGATTACCTCAAGACGGTGGTGCCGTCGCAGCTCATGGCCGAGCGCGGCTCCAACCTCGTCGTCATCAACCCAGGTGCGCCCGGCGAAACCTAGCCCTGACGTTAATTAATCTCCCGTCTTCTCGATGTACCTTTTTGCCGCTGTCTGTTTTTCTTTTTCTTCGCCAATTTATTTTGGCGATTCACGCCTTCTCGGGTCAATTTTGGGAAACAATTTGTGTAGTTCGAGTTGATTTGGACTGTTTGAATGGTTAAATTGTTGAACGGATTGTACGTAGTGCAACCATAAAGTTAAATTTTAGGATACTGTTGTCTTGTCTGTATGCAACAACAATTTGCTCTTCGTAACTGGATGAAAAATTTCGTCGGTTGATCAAATACCCATCTTTTGTAGGATCTGCAAATGTGCGCATGGGGTTTGCTAGTCAGGATGTGCCATTCAATATACCACACTGCATTGCCCGGCACGTCACCCAGCAGCAGAATGATGCACCAAGGCTGTCTGTGCGAGATCAGGTGATGCAAATACAGGGGAGGTTCTCCCCTAGTGTTTGTTGCATTGTAATTTCAATGTATCTTTAATAAATGAGAGTTATTTTTGTTTGCAGATGCTCAACTGCCATGCTACTTCATCGCAGAATGCAGAGCGGGAGAGGGCATATGATATTGTAAAAAACACTTTTCATCATTTCCTTTTGGATTATGTTTGTCACGGGAGCTAATGAGTTACTACTCTTGCAGATTGCAGCACTCCTCAAAATCCCATTTTTGGATGAAGAAATTCCTATAGCGAACCAGCCCTTACCTCCTAAGGTATTATGTACAATCTTAAGTGTGTGGTGCTTTGCATACCTGATTATAAAGCGGTAGGATATTAATTTTTTAATTTTGTTATATTACTTGGGAGTAAGTAACACCCAGAGGTAGGGTTCGTCTCCTTGGAATTCTTTAATGACGACCAACTAATCTAGTGTTCGCGGAATTCATTTGTCTTTTCTGACTTGCTGATTGCCTATGAATAGTTATTATTACGCTTCTCGAGCAGTTGCTTGGTCTGTCTTATCTGGTTGCAAGGTTGTATCTAGGCAGTGAAAGGGAACTAGCAGCTTAGAGCAATTTGACTGACGATATAGTAGTGTGCGCTCCACCCCACTAAATTTGCACATTTTCTAATTTGGACATGTGGAGTTCTGTGTTAATATTAGACCCAAATTCTTTTGCTATTGTATAGAATGAAAAACTTATCATGGAGTGGAGTTGTAATGTCACTGATGCTTAGCTTTTGTTCTCACCTCCTTCTGGTGTCTCTAGTTATGTAGACTATAAGAAGCATTGGAACTTTATTATCTTGATATTGGAACTTCAACATGAGGAAACATTGTTGAAGCTAATGTGAGATGGGTCGTTGCTACTTACGATTATTTCACTGATGTGAGATTTTGTCCTTCCATATCATTCCCATCCATGCTCAACTACAATACTCTGCATCATGATAACGATCCAGTTCCCTCAAAGATATACAGGCGGTGGAAGCCAGGAACAAAGGATAGCAGATAACTTATTCTAGGGATTATTTGATAAGCTCAAGGCCACTTCCCAGGAAATAAACATGGCTTATGAGGCATTTATAAGGTCATAGTTGCTTGTAAGCTGACTTTACCTAGGTAGGATTCAGGGCTTAAACAATAAGCTAGTGTATTGCACTTATATATTATAAGCTCAACAAGCTAGTTTATATGGTAAACCTAACTTTTTTTCAAATAGGTCCTTCTAGCTGTCCAATATCCATAAAAAAATATGAGAGAGATTGTCAAATATCTAATGTTCTTGAGAGGAAGTGTTGAAGAGAATATTGGAATGCTGTACAGTAATTATATGACATGCATTTACATGTGAAGATTCTAAAATGTCCTAAAATGAACCCATTAGTTCTCCCTAGTCTGGCTCTTCGAAATTTATAGAATTTCTTTTCAAATTCTCTCTCTTAAGTATGAAAATAACTGTTATTTTCCAATCTTTGGATACAACTTCAAATAGCTAACACTATTTGGTGTTTGCAATATAGATATATTAGATAATTTGGCATCAATGTTGGACACCAATTTTCTTTTGTTTAAGAAAGGTCACAACATAGTTTCTATGTGCTGATGTGCTCACATTGACCTCTTCAGATGGGACGTGTTGATGGTTTTCTTCACAGCAAAGCAGAGATGATAGTAAATTCACTTGGACAGATGTGATGGACAAAAGTATTAATTTACCCATGCCAATTGGTACTTTCTGATCATTTTGCTTCTTCTTTCAGTGGAGTTATTTATTTATTTTTCCCATTTCATAGTTGTTTATTGTTAGCAGAATTTGAAGTGTATACTTGTAATCACGTTACTGCCTCTGTAGATATGCTTGACTTTTTTGGAAGTTGTACAGCAATGTTATTTGATATGGTTTATTTTCTTGAACATTGTAATTTGTTTGTTATGACTTATGTGTAACACCCGTGACCAAGTAATGGTGGCCCAAGTGACCCATATGTATGGTTGTGGTCGGTTTAGTCTCACATTGGAAGTTTACATGAGTTTGGACAGCATATATACAAAAGGGAAATCAAGTCTAGCAACTCCAGGTTAAACCATTTGGGTGAAGCAAAGTCAAAAAGCTAGTTGTTATGTGTCTGTGTGGCCTGTCCAGGTGGAGTTGGGGCTTTTGCGAATTTTGGACCCTGGGGTGTTACGTTATGACTGGTTTTTTGCTGGAGCTAGCTCGTTCTGTTGTTTCAGAGTAATTAAGCTCTCCTGTTATGTTAGATATTGCTTTGGTATGGGTCTATGCCTCTATGGGATCTACATATGTTCGGACTGGCACTTTGGCAGTAACAATAGTGATGTGTGGACGTTGTGATTCAGAAATTATTCTAATCTTGTGCTGAAAACCTGAAAGATATAATCAAAATTTGCATTCAAAATTTGCATTGTTTCTGTTTTTTTAATTTACATCTGGCATGTTCCTATCACAATGAGATTTCATTAATGGTCCCGTGTTATCTAGCTGCTTTAGATATTAATGGAATAGTTGGAGTTATTTCAGGGATAGTTTTCTTGCGCGCTGGTTGTTTCTATAATAACAGTTACTCAGTTATGCTCAGCTCCTTGTGGAGTTAAGAGTGGATTTTAAGAACAGTTTTGCACCATAGTGAAGTAGCTTATATTTTAGTGATAATTTATGATATTTTGCTGAATTCCTCAAATTGGCCAGAAAGGTTAGTAGACGAGGATTCCGATGAAGATCCTTTGGAAAGCACATCTGGTGATCGTAATGGGCCCAACTCTGAAGAGAACAAGTATAAGGAAATGATATTTGGAGAGGATGCTTTGAAAATCCCTCCATCCAAGTCATACTGTCTGAGTCGCCCGATCAGGAGAGGCCATTTCAATATTTCTCAGAATTATTCGTTACATCAGGTATGGCTCCAGATTATTCTAAGTTCCTTTTCTTTAAAAAAAAACCATTTAATTATAGTAATGCTTCTCTTTGTATGTACTTGACAACACTGCCCTGTTAAATGCTTAAGTTTAGTTTCAGCTCATTTGCTGAGGCTTTCCATTGTTAGTTTTATAATTATTGAGTAGGGGTGTATCCGTGTATGTAATATTTTGGCTTCAAAATAATTGGTATGGGACAGGGTATTTCTTGCAAGAGCATTTATTACGGGGAAAAAAAATGTTTGAATCGAATTTGTGCTAGAATTTTTTTGGTAGAAAGGAGCTTGGTTGCAAATCTTTGTTGATGGAAAGCAGTAGGGGAGAGGCTTACTCAAATTTATTGAAGAAAGCTTTAACACAATTCTCCATCTGAAACAGTTAGCAGGAACTTGTTGAAAAATTTGCCTATTTCTCTGAAAGCAAATGTTCCAGCAGCCAATCCTATACAAATCTCCATGAAGAAATTTCTAGCTCAAGCTGTACATCTTGCATAGTCTAACCACACCTTATTTCGATAAAAGAATGTAAGACAATAGATTCTGAATATACTAGAACTATGACTTAGCTTTCTGGTTTCCAGTTTCTACTTCCGTGTTCTTCCTATGTTTGCTGTTGCATGATTGATAACACAGAAATTGAGCAGTTTATGCTGACTATAAGGTAGTATTTAAGTATACAGCCTTGTGATCTTATAGGGTTGAGTTTATGTAATGAAACTATATGCTAATGTAACTTGATGGAATTAAAGAAGGAAGTATTTATGCTAGTCACTGTGGAGTTTGGGTCCAGCACTAAGATTATTCCAAATTACATGTTATTCTTTGCCTTTGTGATTTTTCTTGATTGCAAGTATTTGTTGCTAAATGATGAACCGTGAAGAAAGGCTAATTTTAGGTACATGAGTTGAACTCTGGCCTGCAAATTTTAGAAAATTTACATTTTAAAAAAGGACCTAAGCTGGATGGCTATTTCTTGGTTGAAATTGATGGTATTTGGCTCCAAATGGAAATGGAAAATGGATTGCTAAGTGATAAGTCCTTGTTTTGAACTGGTCATCAAACACATGTCTGTCAGTTTTTTCTATATAGCATCTTAATGCTACATTATTTTTTAAAATATTTCATTGCAGGTTTTAGAAGATTTGCGCACTATTTGGAACTGGGTACTGACAGAAAAGTTGCATATTAACCCAAGAGACAGAAGTCTATATTCTGCAATTCTTGTTCTTGGGGAGACATTTGACAACCGAGGTATTTCTCCTTTCATGTAATACTACCTTATTCTCTTTTACTTGTCATTTTGGACATCAGTGTGGTCTCCAATACCCACCATTGACCATTACTTGTGACTGAAGGGAGTAAATATATGATGTGAAAGAAATTTTGATGATAAATCCACTAATGTCATTTCCATGTGACAAATCTGAATACTTTATGTATATTAGTGGTCAAAGTTTTAAAGGCTTAGTGCATGCATTCTAGGATGTCATCTATTTGAGAACGGAGGTAGTAAGATATTAGAAGGTGCAAGGGTGAGCTCATCTGTTATTTATTAAGCACGTCTTGGTACAAACTTCCCATGTCAAAGATACAAACTTTTATTTTATTTGCTCTCGGAATAGATCACTTTCTTGGGTTTGTCTTTGACTTTTAAGTTTGTCCTTAGTATGAACCATTGTGTGATCTGTGATGTCAGTGCACCGTGAGTTGCTTTGCTAGAAATCTAGATTACAGGGTAATTTTAGAAAATAAAGCAAACAACATATGGAGTGAGAAAAATGCAAACGCCTTGTATATGTGGAAATCATGATTTTCCAGCATCTGATTTGGTGTATGTGGGGTGTTTCGTTTGTATTGATTAAATTACAATGTCACTATTTGTTTCTATCTGTTTTAACTCTTACCAATTTGAAATCTGTTCACTCGACATGAATGTAAAATGCTACGTAGAATGCATTTTCTTAGTAAGAGGTCTTGAAATTTACACCTGTAGTTCCCTAATAGATTCTTATTAACTACATTGTCTAGAAACTATATGGTTGTAGTCTTTAACAGGCTCAATTAGTTGGGCCTTGTGATATTTGTGGACACGATGTTTGTCCAGTGGCACCTCATGTATTCATCTTGTGATGGTACATTCTGTACTATCCCTGGTTTGGTCTGCAATTGTCGGGATCTGAATATGCAAATCCGGACCCACTGTGTATACTGCATTAGTCCAGAATCACGTTATTGCACACAGTGCAATATTAATGAACATCAATCCCTACAAGTGATTAAAGGAATAAATGACTAGATTTGATAAGTAAATAAGGGTTTTGATCTTATGGTCGAGTTTACATTTATTCAGCCACACAGAGCTTAGGTTATAAAGATAAATAGTAGCAGTAGAATGGGAATAAACTTCAGTGGAACCTATCACTTGCCACAGGCAACCAACTGGGAACAAGACCTAACGATCAACCTCGTTGAAGAACACCTCCTCCAAAGCACAAGTTGACTCCTCCAATCCTTCTTCTAATGATGATTATAGCAAGAGTGAGCACATATAATACTCAGCAAATTGTATCACAGAATGCAATTTATAGACGATGGCTTATTCCAAAGGAAATGATTTCTATGGTTATTTTGCGAAAAGCAACTGTTACCATTGAATATGAATAATAGATTGCAAGCGTAAGTTAAAATAGTAGTAATAATAAGTAAACAAGACTACAAGAGTTTTCATAAAGTTCACAAAGCTTAATCCAATTCTTTCACATAGACTCCCTTCCACATTGTTTTTATAAAATCTACCATTTGGGTAAATCACCGAGAATGTCTATGACCAAGGACGCGACTATTCGAATAGGTTATTAACACCTGCAGAGGTTGTATAACTTTACCTACAAAATATAACTAGTGCGGTCAATACCAATCATAACAAAACCTTTCGAAAATTTTATCTCGACAATTGCCCTCCCGATGTGCATCTGCGGCACCAAACCTCACCGAGCTCGTTGGACCGATGCACACCGTTGGACTTGGAGGCGGCGAACCGTCATAGATGTGACCAATCAGCGAGAAAGAGTCCACACCTCTACCACGCGATGGCGTAACCTACTACCTGAGGTGACCAAAGTCGAGACTCCGTGACTTACTAGGCTAGGCCCGTCCCATACTAGGCTTGTGGTGTGCGATATGACTTAGTTCAATGACATACAAACTCCTTAGTTGATCAAGGCGAGACTGCCAAACTACACTAATTCACTATAATCCACATTTACCAAGCACACAGCCCACCATATCACAATCCTTTCCACTCGCATCAGTCTAAATCTTTTTCCCACTCTGTTGATTAGGTGCAACACATGCTATCAACAGGTGACAACATACCGCGCACAGCTTTTCACAAAGACATTTCATAATCACTTGGTCAAGTATAAGTTTAATAATTCAAAATGATATCAATGACCTGTTGCAAGGCTAAGCATATTAATTGTGTTTAACCAACCAACGTTGGTGCTATGATAATACCAACTAGTTGTTTAACCAAGTTAATGTGACAAATGATCATGGTAATACAATTCACAAGGGTGACATAGGTAAGTGGGTTGTATAACTTTCCTTGGTACAACTCTTGCTCTTGACCTTGGTCTTGATCTTGAGCAAATCCCCCTTCCTCGAACGCTCCCGAAGTATCGACGTCTAACGAAACGAGAGAGGAAACACGAATAAATACCAAATAGAGAGAAAACAAACTCTAAAAATTATAATAAAAATACTGGAAGGTAGAGCTCGATTTTAGATGAATTTAGAAACTTGAACGGGTTCAATCAGAGTTCGTATGAGGAAAAACGAGCTCTTGGGAGTTGATTAGCTAAGAAATTTGGGGAAAAAGAAAAAGGAGAAAGTTGACAAGTGGGACCCACTAGAAAAGAATTTTTGGAAATTAAATAAATTCCTGAAAATAGGATTACAAACTGACAGGCGGGACCCACGGTCTATAGACCGAGTCCATGGACTTGGTCCGTGGGTCTATGGGCTCACGGGTTCACGGAATAGTGCACTAACATGGGTCCACACCATGGGAAAAAAGCCGTGCGTAGAATCAGGAAATCCCAGTAGTGCTGGGAGGAAAAAGCCGTAGAAATTTTCAAATTCAAATTTAAATTTATGATTGCATAATGCACTTCCTAGGTTGGTTTAGGTTTTTTTTTTGTGCTAGATAACCTATTGTATGAGCTAAATATGCTTGAATTATTGTATGAGCAAGTCCCAACATCCTCTAATTAATATTTGCATTATTCCTCTAATAAATATGCTTAAATTATTTCACTTCCTATCGATTACCTATTGTATGAGATAAATAAGCCTTTTTAGGCCTTATGTATAAGAATTGTTACTTCATTAAACACTTTTTAATTAATATTTGCATTATTCCAATTGCTAATTACCCATAATCGGCTTTCTGTTTTTTCGGTTTTCGGTTTTGGCGTAGAATTCGTGTAGGTTTCAAAACATCCTCAATTCAAATTTCGATTTTGAATTTCACCTGTTTTTTTCGGTTTTTGATGGCGGCCGTATGCCGGTTTTCCAGGTTCGGATTTGCATCCTTGGTCGACATGTCATAGCATGGCTCACGGTAAACTAGGTCCACTAGGGTTTAGATCTAGGTTAGGTGAGGTGGCGGGCGGTGGCGGGCCGGCGCGCGCGTGGCGATGACTAGGCGGCAGTGGCGGACATGTGGGGCGAGGCGGTGACAGCGGGGCGGCGGCGCAATACGTGTAGTGCCGTTGGAGGTGAGTGGCGACCACATGGGATGCCACGTCGACGGAATCGGCGGTATTGACGGCTAGACGGCGAACGGAGGGCATCTTCGGCATGCTCGACCAACGACGATCTCATCTGTCGGCTTGGATGTGACGGTGGAGGTCGACAAGAGGTCAAAGCGGCGAGCGGCGGCGGTGGTTGGTCGGCGGCAAGGCGATGGTGGAGTGCTCGGCGAGGTCTTGGGCGCGCATCGCATTCATGAAGACGAGGCGATGCGACCGGGTGGTGCGCGAGACTCAATGGTCGTCGGAGGCGATTGGCGGCGAGGAAGAGGCGGAAGCGAAGATCGGGCTTGCGGCGCGACGGCGCTTCGGTGGACTATGGGTGACATCGAGAGAATGGCGAGGTAGATGGGGGCGAAGCAATGCAGAAGGTGGCGGCGGGAGGCGAGGCTCACGGAGAGCGGTGGAAGGCGGCGATGGAGAGCTCGAAGTCGTTATCAACCGTACCAAAGACCCGATTGACCTGATCACGGAGATCAATTCCTACAAGCAATCGAAGAACAAGCAAGAATGAGATAACAAGCAATCTGAATTGCAAATATTTGATTGAGTACAAAAGATGGGATTCTGCAGAGGTTCTTTACGGTTGGTCTAGTCGACACAAACAAAGAACTAGAGTTTTCACAATGACGAAACTAAGCAAACAAAATCCAAAACCCTAAAGTGTCGCACACCTGAGTATATATGAAGGAGAGGGGTAGGGGGTGGCGGCCGGGGGTGGACGCACGCCCCTAGGAGGTACAAGACCCATGAGCTGAAGTGGGGGTGGCGCAACACCTTTGGTCTCGGATTTAGAATCAGCCCTGAATTGTTTTGGCGATTGCGGGCGCGCACAAAAGGAATTTGGAGGTGGGGCCGGATCTGTTGAAAAGAGGACGAAAAAAGCTTTCCATCCTGTACTCATACACCTCAAACGGAGTCTGTATGCGACTTCTATGCACGTTTGAAGTTAGTGCTGTTTCCAGAGGCCGAATTGGATTCCAGAACGTGTCCAACTTGAACTCTTGCTTGGCTTGGACAAAAAGTGACGTGATGACCTTGAGGAAGAGTTAGGGAAGGCGCCGACTTGGTCTTGATGTGCGGATCGACTTCCCTTTATGTGGATCCCAACCACGAGCGTGTAGTGTTGATGCATTCCTCCTTGTATAGCTGCACTAGTATACATTTTCATTAGTAGGTAGGATCATATTCTTATTTAAAACAAATTGAAGCGGAATGAACGAGTTCACCTTTTGTTCAATCTTGGTAGCTATGGTCGTATGCGTTTGTGGCATGGTCACATCACATTTAGTGCAGTAGCCTTGAATTGACCCATTCATAATTAGGACAATATTAAACACGCAGTTGACAAATGTCTCTTATCCACCATTTGCTTTACATTTTTCGATATCTTCTACTGCACTGTGTATGTTCTGTTGCATAAGGAAGGTTGTGTTATTTTTTTTCTGGTGAAAAAAGTTAATTCATCTGATCCATGTCAGAAATAAAGGAGATGCTGTCAATTGTACTTTGCGATTTGGGGTTTAGCACAGCAGTGGTACATCAGGTTCGTCTTTACCTCCAATCATCTAGCATTGTTCATTTACTTCCTTTTACACTCCGAATGCAAGATATCTTTTTTTTTTTTCATTTGCAATTGATAATCAAATCAATTGGATTGTTCATTCAAAAACGTGATATCTTTTGATAATTTGGGTAACTGTACTTCAATGGTGCTGGGATAATTTCGTCAATTCTGAGACTGAGATTATTGTATTAGGTTAACTACTAAAAGGTTGTATTGAACGAATGTATTGCGTTCTTATATAGAATCAGCATGGTGCAGTTACCTTGTGCAAAAGCTGTAATTAACTAATTCTACCCATGGGCCTATGTTTATATTCTGTTTTTGTCTTTTTAAATAACTAAATATGCTGGTGAGGGAGAGGTCGATTTGTTAGAACTTTAAAAACAACTGAGGTACTAAGGTTTGCAAATTGCAATGAAGTAGAACTCTTCGATTTGTGCCAGTTGAATTTTTTTAATACCCAAGATATATATGTTGACAGGAAGGTCCTGTACGGTTATTAATTATACTATTTTGTAAGATTTCCAGTTTTGTCCAATCCCAAAAGAATGGAACTAAGCCCATGGTCTACTTCCAGATGCGCTGTTGTTAGCCTAGAACAGCTGGCCGCTGCTTGCGGGTCCTGACTGTTCTGGTTAACACCAGCCCATATTTGGTTATGCTACGGGCAAGCATCCAGGCGAACAGTACTGTAGCAATGCGTGGTACTGTAGCAGCACATACTGTAGCAGTTCTTGGTACTGTACCACCGTACAGTATTAGGATATTAAGTAAGCTTTGTTATTCAAGAATCTATCTATTAGGTGTTTGATATTATCTATTAGTTAAGCAAATTATTATTAGATTGGATTGTTAGAGATAAATTTCCTTATAGATTATTTCTTAGGAGTCAAATCGGGACGTTCTCGTCCCTATAAAAGAGATAGCATGTATCCATTATCAAATAAGCAAGAAATAAACAAAGTTAGTCCCTAACCGGTTGGCTAAAGATCAGAGCCTCCTTGTTCATCGAGAATAGTCCCAACCGAGCTTGGAAGGCGATCCCTCGTCTCCTTGACTAATCAGGCCTCAGAGCCTCGCTACCTCGACAGGGAAGAGCTCTGTTGGCTGTTAGATGAGGGCGAGCACTCTACCTTCGGTCCTCGGACCCGTACCCCAACAGGTACCACAACATTTGGTATCAGAGCCACTCACCATGAATTCCGGTGCCGCACTATCGCTCTTAGAGAAGTTGAAGGCTAACAGCGAAGAACAGAAGGTCTTACTGGACAACATGACTGTTGTCCATTGGAGCTTCGTTGATCCTCGTCCACGTGACGCGACGGCATCATCGTACCCTCTCGTCAATATGAGGCCACCAAGAACTTCAACCGTGACCACCACTGCAGCTTAGGGCGAAATTGCCGCCGCGCGAGGTGTAATGTTATGGGCAAACATCGAGCGAGCGACACGGTAGCAATATGTGCTCTTTGTAGCGATGTGTCTTATGCTTGATTCTTGTTGATGCTTTATCTTGCATGAGGATATTAGGTAAGTTTTGTTATTTAGGAATCTATTTATTAGGTGTTTGGTATTATTTATTAGTTAGGCAAGTTATTATTAGATTGGATTGTTATAGATAAATTTGCTTATAGATTATTTTTTAGAGGTCAAGTCGGGACGTCCCCGTCCCTATAAAAAGGATAGCATATATCTATTATCAATCAAGTAAGAAATAAACAAAGTTAGTCCCTAACCGGTTGACTAAAGATCAGAACTTCTTTGTTCGTCGGGAAGAGTTCTGGCCGAGCTTGGAGGGCAATCCCTCGTCTCCCTGGCTAATCAGGCCTCAGAGCCTCGCTACCTCGACAGGGAAGAGCCCTGTTGGCGGTTAGATAAGGGCGAGCTCCCTACCTTCAGTCCTTGGACCCGTTCCCAACCAACTACCGCAGCAGGTTAGCTCATAAAATCAGGTACCGATGAACCTTTCGTGCTAGTGGGCCGTTATTAATTACAGAAATTTGCACCCAAAGGCAGGGTTTTATTTTATTTTATTGATTTAAACCTACTACACCTGGTGTTGTTTTGGGGCTGGTTGCCGGTTTCCACTTTTAGTTTTTCTTAGTAGTGTACTATTTAACAATTAAGTTTAACGTAATGATTCTCATGAGAATCTACAAATTGATACCTTCAGTTGTGTTAGGAAAGTATCTGCTTGCAAGATATACACTTGTAGAGACATAACCAAGCTTTGTATTTGATGATTCACAAATTAAAACATGGACAAACATTGAAGTATTGAACACCCTTATTTACTATATGTGTATGTTTTATTAGGAAGCTCTAGCTGCAGCATTTGGAAATGGTTTGTCGACAGCTTGTGTGGTCAACATTGGTGCTCAAGTTACACAAGTAGTTTGTGTTGAGGTAATAATTCTATTATTTTGTAGTTCTTAAAATAACCACTGAGAAATGTGGGTCATATTCTGAATGCCAGGGACCTTTCTTTAGTTTCCTAGAAAACACTACTTAGATATCGTCATATCAATATATCATCTTCTCTGAATGTTTGCAGGATGGAGTAGCTTTGCCCCACACAGCTTTGGCACTTCCATATGGTGGAGATGTATGTTCTAAATTATATGCTTTGACCTACACAACCTATTTCCTTTACTATGAAGAATCTGTTGTTCATGAGCATTCTATCCGTATTTTGTCATTGCTTTAGAGAATCTGTTGTTCATGGTCATTCTATTTGTATTTGTCATGCTATAATCTACTTTCATACATCCAGTCCTTCCTATAAATATGAGCAAATTGATACATCCTGTTTCCACTTTTTAGTTTTTCTAACAATCTATTCCTTCTGGATAGTTCCCTCAGTTGAAAGTGTGCTGTTACTTTGGTGTCGAAAATATGTAAAAAAAGATAATTATGCCAGTGCCATAGCAAAGAACAATACAACAACAACAACAAAGCCTTTAGTCCCAAACAAATTTAGTCCCAAACAAATTGAGGTAGGCTAGAAATGAAACCTCCTTAAAGTCAAAGAAACGAGCCTTGTAAAAGAAACCTACAAATCTAAAACCTAAGCCATACCCATAGCAAAGAACAATATTTAGTAAAATACCATCACAGTTGTCCTTTACTGGCCAATACCATCACAAAGGCACAAAGAGAGACCGCCATCTCTCTTTCCAAAATTTCAAGCCTTTGCGTTGGCACTGACCTGTAAAGGGTGATCGCGATGGTATTTCTCTAAATATCGCTATTTGTGATATCACTGATAATTATCTTAAAAAAAAGGAATGAAGAAAACAGCAGGTGTGGTTCCTATAGAAAGCCCCAGATAAATGAATTACTTTTGCTACACAAAGTGTAGCTTAGCGTACTACTAGCATACTACAAAGAAGTTATATTTATAATTATTTCAATTTGATCTTATTCTGTCGTAGGAAACAAAATATTTAACTTTTTAAATTTTAAGGATAAATATATGTGAAGGACATTTACATTCACAGTTTGAGATGTAGATAACTAGATGCCAAATGGGAAAATTTGCTTCATAACATTGCAATGATGTATAAATTACAAAATAATATCCAATGTGAGGATGACAGGTAGATCATGGGGCCACATGTCATTGACATATTGATGTTATTTTTCAACTCGTGGTATTTGTATAGTGTTACTGAGCAAATTGCCCCGATGCCAAATGGGTGCCTCTTGTTTTGTTTTTTTAATATGTTGGTTGGTCTGTTTTCTGTTGTAAGACTGTTTACATTTGTTTCATTGTGGCGTTTTTTTTTTCTTCAATTTGGTCTTGCATGCATTTTCTTATTGACCTAGTTATTTCTTAGTTGGTGTCATCCAATGATGCTTTCAACAAGTGCCATTATACCTCCTTGTTGTTTGAACTTTCGTATGACTAGTATTTGTATTTAGGATTAAGTACATTGTTCGTCCCTCACCTCTTGCCTTAGTTTAAAATTAGTCCCTGATTTTCAATACCGGATACAACGCGTCGTTGAACTGTCAATACCACGCAAAAGATACCCTTTATGCATTTTAGGCGGCTTTGGCCGGTGTTTGACTCACGTGGCTTGTCATTCGGATAAAAAAGGCGAAATTCATCTGCCGTCTCCACTCGCGCTCCGGCCATTAGCTCTAGGTCTAGCTCTCCTCCTTTTGCCGCCTCGCATACTCCTCTGCTCGGCATTAGCCCATCGTCCCAAATCACCACCGCCATCGATGCTCAGCGAAGCTCGTGAGTCAGCGCCGACCCTCTCTCCCAGCGGTGGGTGCGAGCAGCGTCGCGCCATTTAGAGCTCACGTGCCGGCGGCGGTTCTCTTCGTCGCCAGTGCCGCTGCTGCCGGAGAACTTTTGGTGGCGTCCTGCCGCGCGCGCCGAGGTGCGTCGGCTTGCGGAGGGCGTTGCCATCACGCGCGGCGCGCCTTGAGGACATTCATGCCGTCGGGTGCCGGAGCGGCATTGGTGGAAGGAATGTGAAGATGCCGGCGGAGGAATGGCATTGAGGTGAGGAGCTCTGGCGTGGGCGACTCCATCGAAGTCAGCGCCTCGCCGCCGTCGGCGAACTTCGAGGCGCGCTGCGAATGGCGGTGGAGATCACCTGCGAGGATAGCCCCATGGCCGCCGCCGCTTGCCGAGCTAGAGCGGCATCAAGCGAGTGGTCTCTTAGTTACGCGGGACTCTGTTTGCTTGATCGGTTGTGTTTGCCATGGCACGTGCTACTATGTTCTTTGATCCCATGGATGAATCACGAAACCATGGTCGAACTTCATTGTTGTTCTTTACCTCGATGCTTTGAATGATGCATTACTTTTTCGTGGATGCGTGCCTTGTTAGTTGATCCGGCTTGTTCTAGTTGTTAGTGTTGGATTTTGCAATCAAGTAGTCGTTTGTTCTAGCTACTTGCGAGTTCTACTTCTAGTCTTGTTCTACCATGCGTGTTTCGTTTCCATAGTGTCTATGTTAGGATCAAACTCTTGAATTCACTTTGGTCTAGTTACGAACTTCTTGAACTTTAGTTCAATCTGAACTCCTTGAACTTCAAAGCGTAAAACGAAATCAAGAACTTTGTGATTTCAATTTGCTTGTTGCATCTCGTCGATACAACTTTTTTTCTTTCTTTATATAGGCTTTTCTCAAACCAAGTTACATCAAGTTACAAATCGGACTTCAAATCAAGTGCGATCTGAAACCGAAACTAGATAAGCTACGACGAAACCGAAAAAAGTATACCGAGTTCAAACCGAACTTTACAATTTGAATTGCTAACATGCTGATCTACTCGTCACGTTCGATGGCGAGCTCGCGACGCCAGCAAGTCCGGTGGTTCAGAGCCTAGAGCACGGTGAGCCGACGAGGAGGAGAAGCGAGTGGAGTCGGCGGCGGCGCAACCGATGGCCACGGCAAGAGACAGGCGCCCGATCAAGATCCGGTCGGAGTAAGCATCAATCCCAATGCACATGTAGTAGATGTATGTGTCGGGCCGCGCCCGATGTTGTGGCGCCACCGGTCGCCTATCGGCGGCGTGCGGACCATGGCGCGGCATGTGTGATGGCGATGGGTGACGTGAGCTTCGTTGAGTCGGAAGGTTCGGACGGGAGGACACGGAGAGGCGGCCGAGGTGGGAAGTGAAGCGGCGGGTGGGGCGAGCGGTGAGTGATGAGGTTCTTGAGGGATGATGTGCTAGGTGATGGAGCGGCAATAGGCGTGCGATGTCGGCTCTTGAGGCCATCGGCCGGCGGGAGCAAGGCCGGATGATCGCGAAGGCATCGCCGCTGCCGGGCAGCGACCAGGCCACGCTGCGGCGCTTGCCGCTGCGACCTCGGTGTGCGCTTTGCGGCCGTCGCCGCTATACAACGCGGCCGATCGACATCGGAGGATCGGGGTGGGCGCTGGGTAACACGGCGCCGACGACCGGTGGGCGGCAGTGTACGAAACATTTCTTTTTCCACGTGGCGCGAAACCGCCTACAAAAGGAATAAATGATAGTTTTGGCACGATATTAACATTTGGAGGATGCGTTTTATCTGGTATTGCAATTCAGGGACAAACTTTAAACTAGGTCAAGAGTTGAGGGATGGACAATGTACTTAATCCTTATATTTATTTCAAAAAGTTATGAATTTGTGCAGTTTCTATCTAGTGAATAGCATGATAGTTTAATGGAACATATAATATCATGGCATTCTACAATAATATACATGAGCACTCTGACTAAAGCGTCTAGTATTTTCGATATTTACTACACTGTTAAGTAGGGTTTGGGAAATACAACCGGCCCTAAAATAGTTCCATGGCTGGTTCTAGTTTTTCGCCGTTTATTGCGGTAACCACTAAAAAACCACCGGAACATGTGAATTCAAAGTTTGAGTTGAATTTGAAAGACGTCCCAAAACCGGTCAAATTGGACGAAAACCGTCCGATATTTAATTTTCAAATTAAAATTTTCCATTCCTAATGTAACACTCCAGTCCAACGCTAAGCCCAGAATGTCACCTAAACTATTCTAACTACTAATTTAAAACTTAATTAACAATAATTCCAGCAATGTATGCATGGAATAAAACCCCACAACAGGTCACAAAACAACTAAATAATATAAATGCATAAACAACAACGGCCAAGAGCGCTCGGGTCACACGCTTTGAAAGCGCGAACCATGCTCGGTACATAGGATGACAACGAGCAATAATGATCATACTAATATTAAATCAATCAAAATCCCAATTATTTAAACTAAATAGTAACCAAGTCATATAATAAATCCTAAAGGGAATAATCATGTCACTAGATTTAGATAAAACATGTAAGATAAATAATGTTTATGTGATAATTGCATGTGATGCACATGTGCTACTCCATCTCTTGCATGTCGCCATCAATGATCACCTAAAAACAACAATAAAGCAAGAGTGAGTCCACGATTCAACTAATACATAATAAAACAATAAACAAACAACTTATCTTTCAATTTAATCGTTGTCATTGTCATGCTCATTCTCAATTAATCATATCATACCTCATGTAGTTAATTAACACAATTAATTTCTCATGTATGCAATGCTCAACCATGCTCATGCTCATATGCATCTCAATCAATTGATACCAGTATAGCGGAATGTTCACTCATCGATGAACCACTCTTCCTCCATCTTTGTTAGGACCATGGAAACAAAACCGTGATGCATCAGGTTCTGCATAACTTGGATTTCGATGGTGCAGGAAATGAAATCCCAGGTTTTCGGGTTTTAAAATTCAAATTGTTTTTGAATTTTGAATGGTTTTAATCAAATTCAAGCGAATTTCATAGAAAAATTCCGTTTTTAGGTGTCGGCCATAACAGTGGGTTCGTCCGACCTGACAGGGATTTGGCGTCTGGGTTTTGATCCAGTTGGACGGGTTCCTACATCTGTAGGCTTTTATCTAAAGCACTCCGTACTAGTCATGTAACATTACTCACCAACTTCACTGGAATAGTTACATGGCTTTCTCTCCTGTCACGATGAATGTAAATGATGCAATATCATTTCATTATTCATTAGCACAATCCATTATTATTACCATGTCATTACCATATCATGTTATCAACATATCATGTCATCGATAGAATGTCTTAACCCTGTTAAATCATCGTCATCATTATATTATGGCATTTAAATAAGCATAAATAAATACTATATCAATTCAATTGTAAATACAAGAGCCGACAAACCGATGTCTACCGCTCTACCATGTACTTGCCTTTTAGCCACGAGAATCTGAACGATGCAAAGGCGGCAATGAACTTGAAGCAACACTCCTCGGACATCAATTAATAATACATCTCAATTCTCAAAACATGCCACAACAGTATACAAACATCAATCAACTCAACTGCGCTCCTGCGTGTAAACCCGACACAACTAACCCACTTTCACCGGACAACATACCATTGTACGGTGATCAAGCGTCCATAACTTTTACTTTTGGACTCCAAATATAGCAAACTCTATATTTTTGGAATCTAAACAAAATTTACTACAATTTCTTAGTTATGCAAATCATCGATTTTGCCATTAGTGTCCGTTTTCAACCGAAGATTATTCGGAACTTCACGAGCGATCGACTTCACAATTTTATAACTATTTTCTACAACTTGGAAAATAGTAAACCATACTACTTTTGAAAACTACGAATTATCTAGCTAAACATAGTTATGACCACAATTTATTTTTATCATCTAATGTAATAAAGCAATCTTCACATTTCGATATACTTGGCGAAAATCGGACAACATACTCCACGAGATCATAACTTTTCAACTTCTTATCCAAATTTAATGATCTTGGACTCCCTGGAAAGCATAGAAAATTATGTACAACTTTCCTAACATGATAAAGTCATGAATCTAGATGAAGATATCCCACAATTCCCCCACAAGGTTCTGCAGTCCAACTAATCGAACTAGGGCATCACCAAACACCCGATTCCCGCGATCAATCTACTCTAGACCTTGAATAAACATCAATCTAAGATCAAAGCAAGGTTAACTAGACCATTACCCACAAAATTAGATGAAGGTCGGATATGGGTCGCAAAACCCTAGGGTTTTTTTTCCTTTTCATCCCTTTTCTTTCCTTCTTCCTTCTCCCTTCTTGCTTGCTTCCCTATTGCCAACACACACATCAACAGCAGCAACATGCAGCACCTGGATGCACATGATGTCATTCTTTTCTTCTCTCTCTATCTCTCTCGGCTAAAGGACTAGTGATGTATCCTGCTTCGATTTCGTAGGTTGTAAGGATGGTTCAGTGACGACCGTGGCCTTCGAGTTCGACGGAAAGGCGCCGTCGTGGAAAACAGTAGGATAGCAGAGAAAGATAAGACAATTTCAAAAGACTAGAAAGTAGCAATTGGAAGACGTAGATTAATTCTTACCTGAGTTTACTCAACTAAGCCGACTTGTATACTAACTCTGGTATTTGAAAGACGACTTGCAACTCATTTGAAGCGGCCTTATTACAAGCAATGTTGTCATATACGCTCTGACTCATCGGCATTGCCGTGTCATTTAGTTCTAAGAAGTCCCGACGATGCTCCAGCCTTGGTATGCAAACTTTGATTGTTTGGACTCCGGTTTCGTCTCTGATAATGTTGTCCCCAATATGAGTCCACAACATCCCCCCCGGACAAACAGCTTGTCCTCGAGCTGAAATTCGGGATACAAATGTTTGAACTGATCCAAAAACTCCCACGTGGCTTCGGTTGCTGGCAAGCCCTGCCACTGAACACGCAATTCCCAGGTATCACGGCGTAGACGTGTCTGTAGAATCTTTGCTGGAATTGGAATCACCCGACCATGCAAAATAGGAGGCAGCACTGGCATTGCCACTGGAGGATCGTCATGAAACTTCTTGAGCAACCCGATATGGAAAACATCATGAATTCGCATACCTGACGGCAATTTCAAACGATAGGCCACATCACCAACGCATTCAATAATCTAGAATGGACCATAGTATCATGGAAAGAGTTTCGAATGTTTTCGGGCAGCAATAGAAACTGCTTGTCGATGTTGTAAGCGTAGCCACACCTAGTCATTAACGTTAAACGTTAGATCTCGATGATGTGCATTGTGCTGATCTTTCATAAGCTGCTATGCAAGATGTAATCACTCCTTAATTTCTAGCAAGAACTCATCCTGATCAAGCAAAGATTGGTCCACTGCTTCTACCTTAGCTAGTCCAGGCTCATAAGATTTTATGGTCGGAGGCTCCCGGCCATATACCACTCGAAAAGGACTAGTCTTGATAGCACGTTGAAAACTTGTATTATAACAGTACTCTGCCCATGGTAACCACTTGATCCAATCGCGTGGACGATCACCCACCAAACACGAAGGTACATGGCGATTATTCGATTAATAACCGGTCGACCATCCGTTTGCGAATGAAATGCCGAACTGAAATTGAGTTGAACTCCTGAAAAACGGAAAAGTCCTTCCAGAAAATGCTTGTAAAAGCAGGATCACGATCGCTCACAATGGAAGAAGGCAATCCATGTAGTCGAACAATTTCCGCAAAGAACGTATGAGCAACCGAACTTGCGGTATATGGGTGGGACAATGTGATGAAGTGAGTGTACTTGGAAAATCGATCCACAACTGATAAGATAACCTATTTTCCACCAATTTTTGGAAGACCCTCAACGAAATCCATTGAGATATCAGACCAAATTTGCCCGGGAATCTCCAGTGGTTGAAGAAGCCCTGCTGGATGCAAATGTTCGGTTTTATTACATTGACATATTGCACAACTTCGTACCCAACGACCAACTTGCGATCACCTGCTATGCAGAAATCTGCTCGAAGACGGTGTAATGCCTTCTGCGTTCCCTCATGACCCATACTATGAATGGCCTCAAGGATCTTCGTGACTAAGATTGAGGAGATTGGGATATAGATACGCCCCTCCTTGGTGATCACTCCATTGACAATAGCCCAAGGAGACCCCAACTGACTCATCACAATTTGTTGGTGGAGGGTGATCAACTCATTGTCATCTTGTAACTCTTTACGAATATCATCAAAGAGTTGAAACTAAGGAATCGATATTGCCAACATAGATTCTGTGTCTTCCTCCGTGATAGAGCATCTGCCACACGATTGTGCTTCCCTAGTCGGTATTCTACTAGGAAATCAAAACCAAATAATTTTCTTACCCATTGATGCTGCGGAATCATGGATAAACGTTGATCCAAAAGGAAGATAAGGTCTCCAATGTTTCACCGCTTTGACCAACCCAATGAGCTCTCGTTCATACGCTGCTAACTTAGCATGTCATTGAGCAACTGGTCGACTAAAGAAAGCAATGGGCCGCTCTCCCTGATGCAATACTGCCCCAAAACCTGTGCCGGATGCATCACAATCAACCATGAAAGGTTGCGAAAAGTCAGGCAGTTGCAAGACTGGACCAACCGCAAGAGCTTGTTTAAGTGCCTCAAATGCCTGAGAAGCTTCGGCCGACCAAGCAAATGCCTGCCCCAAAACCTGTGCCGGATGATCCCTTGTGTAAGCATTGCTTGGCATTGATTTTCAAGCTCCTCCTTTTGTAGCATCAGGTATCGGTATGGCCTGACGACCACCGGCGGGGTATCTGGCAGCAAATGAATACGATGATAACAGGAGCGAGAGGGTGGCAATCCTGCTGGCTCAACAAAAAGGTCAGTGAATTCAGTAAGCAAAGTTGCCATCAGATCCTGCCCCTCACAGCTCTGGACTTTCATTACCAGTCGAGTACCCGGTACACTGCGCCACAATACTTGATGATCCTCGTGCCAAAAACATTGTTAATAGATCAAAATCCCAAATGATTGGATCGAGGCCTCTAAACCATTGAATTGCCAAAACCATATCAAAACCATCCAACTGAAGATCATAAAAATCAGCAGGAATTTTTCTTTACTGATCTCAATTGTAAGTCCATGGATCACCCCTTTGCTAAATATCCTCTCCCCATGTGCCACCAGGACCTTCAAATCATGTCGGGGATGTAAATGGAGGCCTAGTTGATCGACCACCTTATCCTAGATGAAATTGTGGGTTGAGCCTGAGTCAATAAGTGCTAGTAACTCTGTTTGTCCAACACGCACCTGCACTTGCATCGTCTGATCTGCGCAAATTCCTGTGAGAGCATGTAACGAGACATGAGGATCTTCTCCTTCGTTGAGGTCCTCGGCAACATCCTGGTCATCATCCTGCACAACCTCCATGCAATAAACACATCGATGTCCCCGTATGAACTTCTTATCACAATTAAACCACAATCCATTTTCACACCGTTCGGCCATCTTGGTTGCTGTAAAGTGACAAATTGTCTCCCTCCAGTATTCGGTGCCCCCAAACCTCCTCCCGCCAGAGGTGCCGACGGTGGTGCCCCACGACTGGCCGGGTTGGCCCCTTTGACCTGCAGATTATTACGTGGCCATGAACGCTGAGTCGGTGAAGCTGCAATTGCTGCCCTTTGCTCATATGCTCTTGTGAAGCTCGTCGCTACCTGTAAATCAGGTAGATTCTGTAATTCAACATCAATGCGCAAAAGCTCAGTCAAACCCGACGTAAATAGTTGCACTTGTTGCTCGCTTGCCAATGGTCCAGCCCGGCAAAGCAACACCAAAAAAATTTCCTAGTAATCGGCAACGGTACTCGTCATCCGCAGCCTTGCTATTTCCCCAAGAGGGTTTGAACAGAGTGGTGGTCTAAAGCGAAGATTGCATCGTTCCTTGAAGCGAGGCCAATTCGGCGTCCCTTCGTCTCTTTCCATCTGGATGCACCAATGTTGTGCTGCTCCCACCATGTGGTATGCCGCTAGCCAGACTTTGTAGCCTTCATCAGTAAGAAAAGCCAGAAAAGCCAGCACAGCAGGCCATGCAAGGATGAAGCAGGAATCTGCAGAAAGTGGCGGCAGAGGAGCATGCAGCCGTGCGGCAGTCCATGCAGGGCGCAGGGAGGGCATGCAGAGCAGCAGGGCTAGGGCGCACAGGGGGCGGCAGCCAAAAGGCTAATGTTTGGGGTATCCGGATATTTGGGGTGCCCCCTTGTGAGTCCAACTCGGACTCAGTTGGGGGCCCAATCCGGCCCAAACTCCTCCCCCTAACTCTTAGTTCCTGAATTTCCTTTCCTAATTCCAAATTGTTATTTTCTAATTCATTGATATTTAAACGGGGTATTACACCTAACCCAGGCGGTAAGGAAATCCTGGTAATGATTGACATTACTGCTGGTTTTCTGAACCCTGCTTTTTAAGTGGTTTTGTAATTTGCACCTGATGTAGTTATAACATGATTGTTGGATGGCATTGTTGTCAGTTATCAATTTACAGAGGATCTCCCTCAGGGCTCCTATCTCTCTTTTACTTTCTACAACTGCATGGGTTGCTTTTATGGCTGTTGAACGTCACTCAATTTTGTGCTGTATATCATTGTTTCATTATGTACTGCACTTCCTTTTGATTAACTCATCAAGTACAGCCTTTGCCAATTTCGTTCTTTTGTAGGACATTGTTAGATGCCTGCTTTGGGTTCAACGTCGTCATCGCACTTGGCCGAACTTTCAAACTGATCCAGTGAACAAGCCTATAGATATGCTAATGCTCAACAAAATAAAAGAGTCATATAGCCACATAAGAGTAAGTTTGTACTTACTAATTCTTAAAAGCTAATAGGTGAACAGGATTTCCTAGTTGGACAGTTTGTGCTTGTGCTTCAGTTTGTACATTTCTGTGTGGGAAGAAAGATTTGCAACCTCCACACGAGGTTCATTACGGTATTATTGAATTGATTAATTTCACCTGAAATTGTAGACAAAGAGGATAAAGCATGATACTATATGTATCTGCTTTTGCAAGATTCCATTGTTATGTGCTTTCTCCAGTGTATAGGGCTAGAGCAGTGCGAAAATCAATATGTTCACAACCAAAAATGACTACTTCATTTTCTTTTCTTTTTTAGGTTAATTCTCTCTTTCCCTCTGTGCGTGCGCGCGCACGTGCACGCGTCAAATCCTAGTAACTGGCCTTCTGGAAACATTTAGAAATGGGGCTTAGGCAGATGAATAATCTGAGATGACTTGCTATTGTCTTAGTGCATCATGCATTGGCATAGAACAATTAAAAAAAGAACCCCAGTAGCATTGGATAATGTTTTGCTGATGACACGTTACAAATCTC